>JARQOD010002292.1:0-80160 GCA_033576555.1 Oophaga sylvatica
TTGTGTTTCAGTGTTCACTGTAGTCTGTGAGCTTTTCATTTTGTGAGTGCAGATTACGCTCCAGTTTGTACTTCAACCACTGCCGGTTGTAGTCTGCTGAGCGTGTGTCACTGCCTCATCCTTCACATTTTCTCTAATTGGTGCTGCTTCCATTTTAGTGGAAAAAAATCTAATCTATTAGTGTGACGCGCTTCCATCCGTATACAATACATTGGTTGCAAACACTATAGAAGTACACAAAGGAGCTTTTCACAGATAGTGAATGTTGTGTTTCAGTGTTCACTGTAGTCTGTGAGCTTTTCATTTTGTGAGTGCAGATTACGCTCCAGTTTGTACTTCAACCACTGCCGGTTGTAGTCTGCTGAGCGTGTGTCACTGCCTCATCCTTCACATTTTTCTCTAATTGGTGCTGCTCCATTTTAGTGGAAAAAATCTAATCTATTAGTGTGACGCGCTTCCATCCGTATACAATACATTGGTTGCAAACACTATAGAAGTACACAAAGGGGCCTTTCACAGATACTGAACAGTTGTCTGCAGGGTTCACTGTAGTCTGTGAGGAATAACCACACTTAGGCCTTAACTTTTCTGACTTTCTTTATCAATCTACCAAGATGAAGAAGTCAGTGAGTAAGGCACGTGTCGGGTCGAGGCCGTGGATTTGCAGCAGGGAGAGGACGTGGGGATTCTGTGGCTGCTGCCGCACCCAGTGACACAGCATCCACCAGTTTTCCCCGTGAGCGTTCCTTTATGCGCACTTTTGTAGGAGCTCAGCGTACCCCCCTGCTGCGTGAAGAACAAATTGAAGCCGTTGTTGGTTGGATGGCAGCCAATGCATCGACTTCAATACCTTCCACCTCCTCTCAGGACCACAGCACTGTTGAACAACCATCAGTCTCTTCACCGCCTGCCAAATTGCCCAGGCAGTCAGAGAGCTCTGTACAGGAGCCAGCTGAGGTCTCTGCTTCTGTTCTCAGAATCTGTTGGCTTGGAAACAGGGGCCCAGCCAAGCAGCATTCTGGAATGTGAAGAAGAGGCAGTATGCAGTGATGCGCAACAGCTGTGTCTCTCTGAATCTGAAGAGGCGGGTGAGCCAGTGCCGATGGTCAGCACACCGCAGAACGCATCTGATGATGATGAGACTCAGTTGCCAGTTTCTGTTGAGCATGGTGCTGGCCAGACCACCCAACAACAGCAGGTGTTGGAAGAGGGTAGTGGTGGAGATGATGAGGTCCAAGACCCAACATGGCGTGAGGAACAGGAAGGTGGTGGGAGCAGCTCTGAGGAAGAGATTGCACCAACGGTCCAAACAGTAGGGAGAGGTAGGCTGCAGACTCGCTTGCCTGTAGCCTCCAGTTTGGCAC
Source organism: Oophaga sylvatica (assembly GCA_033576555.1). NCBI lineage: Eukaryota > Metazoa > Chordata > Amphibia > Anura > Dendrobatidae > Oophaga > Oophaga sylvatica. The sequence continues at coordinate 1,365 of JARQOD010002292.1, forward strand.
CCGTTCGGAGCAGTTCTCTTACAACAGCCAAACCGGGCGCTCCCAGGACTTGCTCTGCGTGGTCCTTTTTTGATACAGTTGCAGATGATATTTGCTATGTAAAATGCAAGCTGTGTAATCAAAAAATTAAAAGAGGTAAAAGTGTCAGTAACCTTAATACAACAAATATGTGGAAACATGTGCGGTCAAAGCACTTTGTTGAGTTACAAAGACACACTGGAGATGTAGGCCAACCTACAGCAGCACCTACATCTTCAGCTCCTGTTGGAGCCTCTTCCTCCAGTTCACACACAGCTGGTAAGGCTTCCTCAAAGGATCGCCATGGAAGAACCTCTGTCACTGTTGTCCAGAGACACAGTGTTATTCACCCACAGCTGCAAGTTCCCTGTCATCCTCACACACCCAGGCCACAAAACAGCCATCGGTAGCACAGGCATGGGATAAAAGACGGCCATACTCAGCAAACCATCCACGAGCACAGGCTCTGAATGCTGGCATTGCAAAACTCCTGTCCCTTGAAATGCTGTCATTCAGGCTGGTGGAGACTGACAGTTTCCGTGAATTAATGGCATTGGCAGTCCCACAATACAATGTGCCCAGCCGATTTTATTTCAGCAGGCAAGCCGTCCCTGGTCTGCAAAAGCATGTTGAGGCAAAAATTAAACATGCGCTACTAAACGCCGTCAGTAGCAAGGTCCACCTGACCACCGATGCGTGGACCAGTACCCATGGCCAGGGACGATAACCTTTCACTCACTGCCCATTGGGTGAATGTTGTGGAGCCGGGTACAGATCTTGCGAGTGGCGCTGTACGTGTTCTGCCAACTCCAAGGATTGCCGGAATCAAGTCTGTCCACATTGACTCCTCCTCCTACTCCAGTTCCTCAGAATCATCGCTGCAGGAGCCGTCACGGTTACCTCCACATGGACCCGTGGACGCTTACCTGATGCGACCGATATGAGCACAGCCGTGGCCAAACGGCAACAGGCCGTTCTGAAATTAATTCCTATGGGGAATCGAAGCCACACAGCGCAGGAGGTCTGGAATGCCATCAAGCAGGAGAGCGACGTGTGGTTTTTGCCAGCGAATCTCCAGCCAGGCTTGGTAGTGTGTGACAATGGCCGAAATCTGGTGGCAGCTCTGGGCCTTGGCAACCTCACTCACATACCATGTCTGGCACATGTGCTCAACTTGGTCGTGCAGAGTTTTTTGAGGGACTATCCGGATCTTGATGCACTGCTGCACAAGGTCCGCCTAGAGTGCGCTCACTTGCGACGTTCCAGCATGGCCAGATCGCGCATTGCAGCTCTGCAACGCAGATTGCGCCTTCCTGAACATCGCATCATATGTGACGTATCCACCAGGTGGAATTCAACGTTACATATGTTGGAGCGGTTGTGTGAGCAGCAGCCAGCAGTTATGGAGTATCAGCTGCATCAGGCGCAATCAACCGCAATTTGCGCCGTCACACTTCACCATTAATGAGTGGGCCACTATGAAGGACATGTGCCACGTTTTGCGTGCGTTTGATGAGTCAACGCGGATGGCGAGTGCAGATGATGCACTAGTCAGCCTGACTGTCCCCCTTATCTGCCTGCTTCAAAAAACACTGCAAGCAATAAGGGATGAGGTTTTGGAAGAGGTGGAGGATGAGGAGTCACAAATTCCATCACCTTCTGGAAAGTCAGCGCAACGTGGTTCCTCACAAAGGGCTGGGCAGGGCTCACTTTGTGAGGAGGATGAGGAGGAGGAGTCAATGGAGGAGGAAGACATCGCTCCAGAGGGAGGTACACAACGCTCTAGTCAGTATGTAGAGCGAGGGTGGGGTGATGCAGAGCAGGCAGAGATAACGCCTCTTGCAGAGGACAGCGTTTCTTTGCCAGTTGGGAGTCTGCAGCACATGGTTGATTTCATGCTGCAGTGCCTAAGAAACGACCGCCACATCGCCCACATTCTCACGACGTCTGATTATTGGGTGTACACCCTCCTAGACCCTCGCTACCGGGACAACGTCAAAAGCCTCATCACACCGTTGAACCGGGAGCGTAAAATGCGGGAGTACCAAGACACACTGGTGCAATCCCTAATGTTCTACCTTACTGCCGAGAGCACTGCTGCTGCTACTGCTTTACAAAGCAGCTCTGTGCGTCGAGGCAGTGTAGAGAGCTCTGCAACAAGAGGGAGCACACGCAGTGCCTCTGCACAGGAAAGACCAGTATGTTAAAAATGTGGCAAAGTTTTGTGGCAGCGCCACAAATGTCTACACCATCCGAGAGGGCTCCAGTCAGCGGGAGGCAACGTATCCGTCAGATGGTGACAGACTACTTGGCTTTGCCTCTCAGTGTACTCCCAGATGGCTCTTCCCCATTCAAGTTTTGGGTCTCTAAGCTGGATACATGGCCAGAGCTTAGCCAGTATGCATTGGAGGTGCTGGCTTGCCCTGCTGCCAGTGTATTATCGAGCGCGTCTTTAGTGCTGCAGGTGGTGTACTAACAGACCGTCGCATGCGACTATCCTCCGATAATGTAGACCGGCTTACTTTTCTGAAAATGAACAAGGCATGGATCTCGCCAGAATTTGTCTGTCCGTTTTCAGATTAAATAACTGTTTCGCAACGTTATCCATGTCTCCTGTTATGTTCATCTTTCTACCACCTGAACTCTACTCCCTGGGCTCCAACACTGCCAGTTGCTGCTCAGAAGTGTCGTGTCCACAGAACAAAACACAAGCTCTACTGTTAGTGGGGTTCAGTAACGCCAGCTGTTCCCCTGCTGTGTCAACGGCAAGAAGTGTCCTGTTCCCGACACATGGACAGAAAAACACATGACCAACATGCTCCAAATAGGGAAGAGCCGTCACCCTGCTTGTTATGCTGAAAACATGAAATTGTGAAGTTTTGCAGGCCTAGAATGATAAATTTTTATGACAAATATGGACAAATAATAATTTGTCATCACAGCGCATATCTGCACATGTCTATTAGAAATGGTAACAAAAAATAAAACATAGTGTACTCTTCACATTTTTAAATTAATGCATAAAAGTACATTTCAGACTTATGAATTAATGCTTTTTAAGGAACTTTATCTGTACCTGTAAGATAATGCAGTCAATGGATGTACGAATCATTAAATCCTCATCATCATCATCACGAGTTTTATTTATGACAGACATTATAAAATACACATACTGATGCCAACTGTAACTTCAAACACCATATATGAAATGGCCAGCATGTAAACATGGTAATAATGTCCAATAATAAATTATTACATCTAGAAAGTGCATCATGCATACTGACAATAGGTAGTTATACCTGCAAGTGCTGTTGAAACAACCACAAGAGATATAAATTAATACTGGTATATAGGTATCACAGTGCATACTTACTCATGGACAATGTTGATGTAATACTGTATCTCAATTAAGTCAGCGTCAACCATTAGGCTTGTTAGTCTTGTACATTGTTAAAGAGGGAACGTAATTTTTTGGTTTGTCATAGGTGTAGTATTACACATTAAATTATTACTGCTGTATTTTTTTTTGCGTCCCTAGTGCGCAATAACGCAGCCTAACCTCACATTTGATAGTCAGCTAATTGCCACACGCTACCCTACCCTACGCGTGACAGTAGGAAGGTAGTGTTGACGGATAAAGCTTTGCGCAACCAGACATTCTTTTACCCTCTTCAACACTCTACAAGCAAAAAATGCATGATTTCAGCCGCAGACTTTATTGACGTACAGTATAACATCGGCATTACCCATCAGAGGCTGTCCACTGTCTGATACAGACATAGAATATACCTTTGCTATCCGTAGCCTTTGTTTCACCTACACTTGCAGGCACACACTTAAATTGTGACAAACAATGCCTAATGTTTTTTTAAATGGTTATTTTTTATTGTACATTATTGTGTCATCAATCACATTGATGAGTCCATGCTGGACATGTCATACATGCTATAGAAAGTTACGATTTTATGAACTTAAATAATTGAAATGTCTGTGACTGTCACATAAAATTTGCGATGATGATGATGAGTGACTATTACAAAATCCATTGTCTTCACTATGTTATGGTTTAACATAGCGTTCCTTAAGCATTATTCATAAAAAAAAAAATGTACTTTTATTCTTAAATTTACAACACTATATTTTGTTACCAATTTTTTGGGTGTTGTGTTGTTCCATTTATTTTTGGCATGTGCATATATGCGTTTATATTTGTATTTTCTTTATTTTTCCTTCTTGAAATTAGAAAACATGTGTATCTTTGTACCGTGTTAGCCAGTAGATAGAAAAATATTTAGACTTCAGAGTCAGCAGTGGTTGATACCTTTTAATGGATAACTGAAAAGATGGAAACAAATTGCAAGCTTTCAAGGCTACTCACGTCTCTTCATCAGGGAAAGACTAACTAAAAAAATTAAGCATCACATATTTCTATACACAACAGGACACAGGAATAGTGCAATAGGTAAGACAAGTAAGTGACGTGTATCAGAACTGTCATTATCTCACAGGGATGAACATAAATATTGGAACAGTTCCTAGATAAGGATAGAAAGTTTGATTGCCCTCTCATTGGCGTATTTTTTGGGGTTTTCATGACCCTGGAAGGGCATAGACGCAGATTCCTTAATTGATATAGAATGACATAAATCCATGTGATCTATTCATTCCATCACTAACAGTGTCAAAGGTCATGATGAGCTTATATTCTGAAACCTTTGTACGTTTCTCATATTTGAAGTTATATTTTAATAACAGTAATTCCATATCCATGATGCTATGACCGGGCATACAAAAGTCTTTTGCCACAGGTAAATTCATTAATTTATCTGTGATTGTGTGGCGCTGATAATTCATCCTTGTTCTCCTTTTTGTTGCCGGTCTCCCCTCACTTGTCCCTCCCTCACTTGTCTTAGCTATTCCTGTGTCCTGTTGTGTGTAGAAATATGTGATTCTTCATTTTTGGCTTTACTCTTAGCCTGATGAAGACACCTGAGTAGTCTCGAAAGCTTTGAATTTGTTACCATATTTTCAGTTAGCCATTAAACGTTATCAACCACAGAGGACTGTGAAGTATAAATATTTTTTCTATTCTTGTAATTGAAATTTATCATTTTATTGTTGTAGTAAAACTTCATTTATTCTTGTTTGAAGTACATACATTTGCAATGGCCACGTAACAAGGCAATAACTCAATATTTTATGCCTACACCCTCCTTGACCCTGGCTTCAACAGCGCCAGTTGCTGCTCAGAAGTGTTAGATGCACAGATGAAAACAATCGCTGATGTGTTTGTGGGGTTCAGTAACGCCTGCTGTTCCCCTGCTGTGTGTCTGGCAAAAATTACTGCTGCTAACTACAACTTCAACTTCAAACGTCTCATACTAGGCCTCTGCCTACACCCTCCTTGACCCTGGGCTTCAACATCGCCAGTTGCTGCTCAGAAGTGTTAGATGCACAGATGAAAACAATCGCTGATGTGTTACTGGGGTTCAGTAATGTCAGCTGTTCCCCTGCTGTGTGAACGGCAAACAGTCCTGCTGCCTCCACCATGTTCTCTTCTCATCCCTGGGTTACAACACCGCCAGTTGTTTCTCGGAAGTGCTGTTAGCACAGTCTACACTTGCTCCTGTGTTACTGGGGTTCAGTAATGTCAGCTGTTCCCCTGCTGTGTGAACGGCAAACAGTCCTGCTGCCTCCACCCTGTTCTCTTCTCATCCCTGGGTTACAACACCGCCAGTTGTTTCTTGGAAGTGCTGTTAGCACAGTCTACACTTGCTCCCGTGTTACTGGGGTTCAGTAATGTCAGCTGTTCCCCTGCTGTGTGAACGGCAAAAAGTCCTGCTGCCTCCACCCTGTTCTCTTCTCATCCCTGGGTTACAACACCGCCAGTTGTTTCTCGGAAGTGCTGTTAGCACAGTCTACACTTGCTCCTGTGTTACTGGGGTTCAGTAATGTCAGCTGTTCCCCTGCTGTGTGAACGGCAAAAAGTCCTGCTGCCTCCACCCTGTTCTCTCTCATCCCTGGGTTACAACACCGCCAGTTGTTTCTCGGAAGTGCTGTTAGCACAGTCTACACTTGCTCCTGTGTTACTGGGGTTCAGTAATGTCAGCTGTTCCCCTGCTGTGTGAACGGCAAAAAGTCCTGCTGCCTCCACCCTGTTCTCTTCTCATCCCTGGGTTACAACACCGCCAGTTGTTGCTTGGAAGTGCTGTTAGCACAGTCTACACTTGCTCCTGTGTTTACTGGGGTTCAGTAATGTCAGCTGTTCCCCTGCTGTGTGAACGGCAAACAGTCCTGCTGCCTAAAACCATGTTCTCTTCTCATCCCTGGGTTACAACACCGCCAGTTGTTTCTCGGAAGTGCTGTTAGCACAGTTAACACTTGCTCCCGTGTTACTGGGGTTCAGTAATGTCAGCTGTTCCCCTGCTGTGTGAACGGCAAACAGTCCTGCTGCCTCCACCCTGTTCTCTTCTCATCCCTGGTTACAACACCGCCAGTTGTTTCTTGGAAGTGCTGTTAGCACAGTCTACACTTGCTCCCGTGTTACTGGGGTTCAGTAATGTCAGCTGTTCCCCTGCTGTGTGAACGGCAAAAGTCCTGCTGCCTCCACCCTGTTCTCTTCTCATCCCTGGGTTACAACACCGCCAGTTGTTTCTCGGAAGTGCTGTTAGCACAGTCTACACTTGCTCCTGTGTTACTGGGGTTCAGTAATGTCAGCTGTTCCCCTGCTGTGTGAACGGCAAACAGTCCTGCTGCCTCCACCATGTTCTCTTCTCATCCCTGGGTTACAACACCGCCAGTTGTTTCTCGGAAGTGCTGTTAGCACAGTTAACACTTGCTCCCGTGTTACTGGGTTCAGTAATGTCAGCTGTTCCCTGCTGTGTGAACGGCAAACAGTCCTGCTGCCTCCACCCTGTTCTCTTCTCATCCCTGGGTTACAACACCGCCAGTTGTTTCTCGGAAGTGCTGTTAGCACAGTCTACACTTGCTCCTGTGTTACTGGGGTTCAGTAATGTCAGCTGTTCCCCTGCTGTGTGAACGGCAAAAAGTCCTGCTGCCTCCACCATGTTCTCTCCCATCCCTGGGTTACAACACCGCCAGTTGTTTCTCGGAAGTGCTGTTAGCACAGTCTACACTTGCTCCTGTGTTACTGGGGTTCAGTAATGTCAGCTGTTCCCCTGCTGTGTGAACGGCAAAAGTCCTGCTGCCTCCACCATGTTCTCTTCTCATCCCTGGGTTACAACACCGCCAGTTGTTTCTCGGAAGTGCTGTTAGCACAGTTAACACTTGCTCCTGTGTTACTGGGGTTCAGTAATGTCAGCTGTTCCCCTGCTGTGTGAACGGCAAACAGTCCTGCTGCCTCCACCATGTTCTCTTCCATCCCTGGGTTACAACACCGCCAGTTGTTTCTTCGGAAGTGCTGTTAGCACAGTCTACACTTGCTCCTGTGTTACTGGGGTTCAGTAATGTCAGCTGTTCCCCTGCTGTGTGAACGGCAAAAAGTCCTGCTGCCTCCACCCTGTTCTCTTCCATCCCTGGGTTACAACACCGCCAGTTGTTTCTTGGAAGTGCTGTTAGCACAGTCTACACTTGCTCCTGTGTTACTGGGGTTCAGTAATGTCAGCTGTTCCCTGCTGTGTGAACGGCAAAAAGTCCTGCTGCCTCCACCCTGTTCTCTTCTCATCCCTGGGTTACAACACCGCCAGTTGTTTCTCGGAAGTGCTGTTAGCACAGTCTACACTTGCTCCTGTGTTACTGGGGTTCAGTAATGTCAGCTGTTCCCCTGCTGTGTGAACGGCAAAAAGTCCTGCTGCCTCCACCCTGTTCTCTTCCCATCCCTGGGTTACAACACCGCCAGTTGTTTCTCGGAAGTGCTGTTAGCACAGTCTACACTTGCTCCTGTGTTACTGGGGTTCAGTAATGTCAGCTGTTCCCCTGCTGTGTGAACGGCAAAAAGTCCTGCTGCCTCCACCCTGTTCTCTTCTCATCCCTGGGTTACAACACCGCCAGTTGTTTCTCGGAAGTGCTGTTAGCACAGTTAACACTTGCTCCCGTGTTACTGGGGTTCAGTAATGTCAGCTGTTCCCCTGCTGTGTGAACGGCAAACAGTCCTGCTGCCTCCACCCTGTTCTCTTCTCATCCCTGGGTTACAACACCGCCAGTTGTTTCTCGGAAGTGCTGTTAGCACAGTCTACACTTGCTCCTGTGTTACTGGGGTTCAGTAATGTCAGCTGTTCCCCTGCTGTGTGAACGGCAAAAAGTCCTGCTGCCTCCACCCTGTTCTCTTCCCATCCCTGGGTTACAACACCGCCAGTTGTTTCTCGGAAGTGCTGTTAGCACAGTCTACACTTGCTCCTGTGTTACTGGGGTTCAGTAATGTCAGCTGTTCCCCTGCTGTGTGAACGGCAAAAAGTCCTGCTGCCTCCACCATGTTCTCTTCTCATCCCTGGGTTACAACACCGCCAGTTGTTTCTCGGAAGTGCTGTTAGCACAGTTAACACTTGCTCCCGTGTTACTGGGGTTCAGTAATGTCAGCTGTTCCCCTGCTGTGTGAACGGCAAACAGTCCTGCTGCCTCAACTTTAATTTCCATGGGTACCTTCTGCTACCCATCCGGGTTCCAGTACCGTCAGCTGGTTCTCCGCAGTGCCTTTGGCCTAGGTGCCTCCATGTCGGTATCCGAGTTCCAGCAACGTCTGCTGGTCCTTGGTAGTGCTTTGGAGCACAGGTACCTCCTGCTTAGTAACCCTGTCCCAGTAACGTCAGCTGGTCCTCGGTTGTGCCATTGGCTCTTTTCCTTCTGCTGACCCTCCGGGTTCCAGCACAGTCAGCTGGTCCTCATTACTTTCATTGGCTCTTGTACCTTCTGCTACCCATCCGGGTTCCAGTACCGTCAGCTGGTTCTCCGCAGTGCCTTTGGCCTAGGTGCCTCCATGTCGGTATCCGAGTTCCAGCAACGTCTGCTGGTCCTTGGTAGTGCTTTGGAGCACAGGTACCTCCTACTTAGTAACCCTGTCCCAGTAACGTCAGCTGGTCCTCGGTTGTGCCATTGGCTCTTTTCCTTCTGCTGACCCTCCGGGTTCCAGCACAGTCAGCTGGTCCTCGTTACTTCCATTGGCTTTTGTACCATCACCAACAGGACAAAGAAGGTTAAGACAAACTACAAGATACAGAACAAGAGACAGAAGAACAATAAGCAGAAGATCAAAAAGCAGAAGAACATTAAGTATAAGACCAAAATGAAGAGCAAAATATATGCTCTAAATTCTAAGCAGAAGAAGACTAAGCAGTGTATGGGGGTGAGTCCGTTCCTCCTCGTGGTGCCCCTGGAAAATGCCTGATGCTGCTGCAGGCTAAACTGAACGCGGACAAATACTGTTGTAATTAAAATCTTTCGTGACAGCAAGAACGGAAGGATGAAAATTCAGAGTTTTACAGATTACAAGTACAGGAATGTCTGTCACAAATAAGAATATGATGAAAAGGATGAATAGGAAGAAGATGAAGAAGTAGAATATGAAGAATAATAACTGTTTAATAAGAACAATATAAGTAATGTTAACAAAAAGATGAATAGCAAGAAGTTTTAGAAGATTAAGAAGGTGAAGATGAAGAATAATTTGATGAGAAAGATGATGCTGCTGAAAATTATGAAGGAGAAAGTGTGTGAAAAGTTAAAAAGGTGAAGACCATGGAAGTTGTGAAACAGACATATTTGACAAAATAGAAAAAAGGTTAACAACATTGTCAATTTGTTCGTCAATCCGAACGTATTTCCTAAAAAAAAAAAATTAATCCTATTCCATTGGATTGGGTCAAACAGCTATGCCTTTAATGTCTCCTCAACCTCCCCCAATACATTCTACATTACTCTTTCTTGTTTTCCTTCATGTACAATTAACCAACAAGGCAAGAATGGGTTTTTTTTAATTTCGATATTTTGTTCCCATAGACTTACATGGGACTTCCGGTATCGGTATCGGGTATCGCCGATATTTTAGTGATATCGGCGATACCATTCCGATTCCGATACTTTAGGATATCGGAAAGTATCGCTCAACTCTAGTCCTGACCAAATGGAATGATGATGCTTTGGCAGCCCTTTTTCGGAAGGGTCTGTCAGAGAATGTAAAAGATGTTATGGTGGGTTTCCCTGCTCCCTCTGGTCTCAATGATTCTATGTCATTGGCGATTCAAATTGACAGACGTTTGCGTGAGCGTAGAGGTATGCGTGGAATAGTGTTGCCTTGTGAACCAGCTTCTGAACCCATGCAGTGTGATAGAGTGGCTTCTGGGGCACAGCGTCATGAGTTTCGAAAACGCAATGGGTTATGTTTCTACTGTGGTGACGCCTCTCATGCTATTTCAGTCTGCCCTAAGCGGGGAAGACGTTTTGCATGCTCAGTTGTCTTGGGTAGTGTTCAGACTACATTTCTGTTGACTGTTACCCTGATTTGCTCCCTGTCCACATTTTCTGCTCAGGCTTTTGTTGATTCGGGAGCAGCTATTAACCTGATGGATTTTGATTTTGCTAAACGTTGTGGGTTTCCCTTGCTACCCCTACGGAAGTCTATTCCCCTACTGGGGATTGATTCTACCCCTTTGGCTGAGAATAAACCCCAGTTCTCTACTCAGGTGATAATGAGGGTTGAACCTGATCATCAGGAGAGTTGCAAATTTTTGGTGCTGTATAATCTGCATGACATTATTGTACTAGGTTTCCCTTGGTTACAGTCTCATAATCCTGTTTTGGATTGGAAATCTGTGTCTGTAACCAGTTGGGGCTGCCAATGTGTTAATGCCAACACTCCTGTTTTTTCTGCCTCTCCCCAGGCTCAGGATGTTCCTGACTTTTTGACTGAATTTTCTGATGTGTTTAGCGAAAGTAAATCTGCATCCTTGCCCCCCCATAGGAGCTATGACTGCGCTATTGAATTAGTGCCTGGTAGTAAATTCCCTAAAGGTCGCCTTTTTAACTTGTCTGTACCTGAACATGACGCTATGCGGTCTTATATCAAGGAGTCATTGGAGAAGGGTCATATCAGACTATCCTCTTCACCCTTGGGTGCTGGTTTTTTCTTTGTGGCCAAAAACGATGGTTCATTAAGGCCGTTTGATTATCGGCTCTTGAACAATATCACTGTGAAATATCAATATCCATTACCCTTGATTTCTGACCTGTTTTCCAGGGTGAAAAGTACTACTTGGTTTACCAAGCTTGACCTCAGGGGGGCGTATAACCTTATTCGCATTAAGCACGGGGATGAATGGAAGACGGCACTTAATACCCCAGAGGGGCATTTTGAGTACCTAGTGATGCCCTTTGGGCTCACTAATGCTGCTTCCATCTTCCAGTCCTTCATGAATGACATTTTCAGGGATTTTGTGGATAAATTTCTGATGTGTTTATTTGGATGATATCTTGATTTTTTCCAATGATTGGGACTCTCATGTGAAACATGTTCGGACTGTGTTCCAGATTTTGAGAGAGAATGATCTGTATGTGAAGGGATCAAAGTGTCTTTTTGGCGTACAGAGGATCTCATTTCTGGGATTCATTTTGTCCCCATCTGTTATTGAAATGGACCCGGTCAAGGTTCAGGCCATCTGTGATTGGGTCCAACCTACTTCATTAAAGGCTCTTCAGAGATTCTTGGGTTTTGCCAATTTTTATCGTAAATTTATTGGTAATTTCTCTGTTATTGTTAAATCATTGACTGATATGACCAAGAAGGGTTCTGATGTGGTGAATTGGCCTCCTGAGGCAGTCTCTGCGTTTCAGGAACTTAAGCAGAGATTCACTTCTGCTACTGTTCTACGGCAGCCTGATGTTTCTCTGCCATTTCAGGTGGAGGTTGATGCCTCTGAAATTGGGGCAGGTGCCGTTTTGTCCCAAAGAGATCCAGAGACTTCTAAAAGTAACCCTTGTGCCTTTTTCTCTCGAAAATTTTCTCCAACTGAACGTAATTATGACGTGGGTAATCGGGAGTTATTGGCCATGAAGTGGGCTTTTGAAGAGTGGAGACATTGGCTGGAGGGAGCCAAACATCAGGTGGTGGTCCTCACGGACCATAAGAATCTGGTTTATCTGGAATCAGCCAAGCGACTTAATCCTAGACAGGCCAGGTGGGGCTTGTTTTTCACAAGTTTTAATTTTGTGGTTTCCTTTCTTCCTGGCACTAAGAATGTTAAAGCGGATGCCCTCTCGAGGAGTTTACTTGCGGATTCTCCTGAGTTATCTGATCCTGCTGTTATTTTGAAAGAGGGTGTAGTTCTTTCCGCCATCTCGCCCAATTTGAGACTGGCTCTGGAAGGGTGTCAGGAGGATAAACCCGAGCGCTGCCCTATTGGGAAATTGTTTGTCCCAGACCGGTGGAAAAAGAGTGTGATGTCTGAGTTTCATTGTTCCGCGTTTGCCGGTCATCCCGGAATTTTTGGTACCAGAGACTTGGTTAGTCGGTCCTTTTGGTGGCCTACTTTGTCTCGCGACGTCAGGGAATTTGTGCAGTCCTGCGGGACTTGCTCTCGCTCCAAGCCTTGCTCTCGCTCTAGTGGTTTGTTGATGCCATTGCCTGTGCCCAAGAGACCATGGACCCATATCTCTATGGATTTCATTTCCGACCTCCCTGTTTCTCAGAGAATGACCGTTATCTGGGTGATTTGTGATAGGTTTTCCAAAATTATACATCTTGTGCCATTACCTAAGTTGCCTTCTTCCTCCGAATTGGTGCCTTTGTTCCTTCAGCACGTGGTTCGGTTACACTGCATTCCTGAGAACATTGTGTCTGACAGAGGGGTCCAGTTTGTTTCCAGATTTTGGAGGACTTTTTGTTCTAAACTTGGTGTTCAATTGTCTTTCTCCTCAGCTTTTCATCCTCAGACCAATGGACAAAACTGAGAGAACAAACCAGACATTGGAGACTTATCTGAGATGCTTAGTGTCTGCTGATCAGGATGACTGGGCCCCTTTTTTGCCTTTGGCTGAGTTTGCTCTTAATAATAGGGCTAGCTCTGCCACTTTGATGTCTCCATTTTTCTGCAATTTTGGGTTTCACCCTCGATTTTCTTCGGGACAGACGGAGGCTTCTGTCTGTCCAGGTGTTGACTCTGTTGTGGAGCGTATGCAGCAGATTTGGGACCAGGTCGTGGAGAGGTTGTCCCTCTCTCAGGAGAGGGCCCAGCGGTTTGCCAACCGGCATAGGACTGATGGTCCTCGGTTTGAAGTGGGGGACTTGGTCTGGTTGTCCTCAAGAAATATCCCTATGAGAGTTGCATCTCCTAAGTTTAAGCCTAGGTTCATTGGACCTTATAAGATCATGGAGATTCTTAATCCTGTTTCCTTTCGTTTACTTCTTCCAGGGACATTTAAGATCCATAACGTGTTCCACAAGTCCTTATTGAAGAGGATTGTCGAGCCAGTGGTTCCTACGGCTGCGCCTCCTGACCCTGTTTTGGTTGAGGGCAATCTGGAGTATGTGGTTGAGAAAATATTGGATTCTCGTTTTTCTAGACGGAAACTCCAGTATTTGGTTAAGTGGAGAGGTTATGGTCAGGAGGACAATTCTTGGGTGTTTGCTTCGGACATCCATGCTAGGAGACTGATCCGTGAGTATCACAGAGCTCATCTTGACCAACCTGTTGCCCAAATGAGGGTTCGGTGACCCCTCCTCAAGGGGGGGGCACTGTTGTGAATGTGTTAGAAATGAATTCTGAGCAGAAGTTCCCTCTGGTGGTTACAAACAGTACTGAACTATTCAATGAAGATTGTGAAGATTGGCAATCAGGTGTTACAGACTGGTCTTATATAAGGGAGGTTCCCTCCCATCAGGGTTGCCGGTGATCAATTGTTCTTGTCTCAACTTTGGTTCCTGGTTCACTTGGAAGCTTGCTGTGTCTTGCCTGCATCTTCTGCTAACAGATAAGATATTTTCTGCTTTTATTTTTGTGCTTGCTTTTTGCATTTTGTCCTGCACTTCTGTGGAGGTCAGCCAGGTCCCCTCCAGGGGCTTGTGCTTCTCTCAGTTTATCTGAGCCACTGTTATTTGTTCATTTGCCTTTTCCAGTTTTTTCAGTGGCTGCTGCTTAGTTTTGTTACACCAGAGAACTAATTTGGGTGGTAGAGGTCGTGTGTTCTCAGGTGTTTTTGCAATTAGTGAGTTGGTATTTTTTAGGGTTTTTTGGATTGCAGTAAGTGTCCTTCCTATCCTTTTCTTTCTAGGAAGATTGGGCCCCAACGTTTGCTCATACTATTTTCTGTCTGTATCTGTATTTCCTCTTGTCTAACCGCCATTACATGTTTGGGGGCTTCCTATGTTCTTTGGGGATCTGCTCCGGGGCAGATAGTTTTCCTCTTTCTATCTTTAGGTGTAGTTAGTTTCTCAGGCTGTGACGAGGCGTCTAGGACCAATGTAGGTACGCTCCACGGCTGCCTTTAGTTGTGGTGGTTAGTCAGGGTACTACAATCCAGTAGATTCCAACCTCTCTGGTGTATTACCTTTTTTGTCTGCTCTCCTCAGCTACCAAATCATAACACCCCCCTAAGGTCAAGCTTGGTAAACCAACTAGCTCCTTTCACTCGGGAGAATAAATTGGAAATCAGGGGTAACGGATACTGATATTTAACAGTGATCTTATTAAAGGAGACGATAGTCAATACACGGTCTCAATGAACCATCCTTTTTGGCCACAAAGAAACAGCCGGCACCCAAGGGTGAAGAGGACGGTCTAATATGACCCTTCTCCAATGACTCTTTGATATAAGATCGCATAGCATCATGCTCAAGTACAGACAAATTGAAGAGCCGACCCTTGGGAAATTTACAACCGGGCCCCAACTCAATCGCGCAATCATAACTCCTATGAGGAGGCAAGGACGTAGACTTACTTTCACTAAACACATCAGAATAATCAGCCAAATAGCCGGGGATCTCCTGAGCCTGGGGAGGTAGAAAATACAGGAGTGTCACCATGAACACATTAACAACCCCAACTGGCCACAGACACAGACTTCCAATCCAAAACAGGATTATGGGTCTGCAACCAAGGAAAACTAAGCACAATAATGTCATGCAGATTATGCAACACTAAAAATTTACAATTCTCTTGGTGGTCCGGGGCTACCTGCATTATCACCTGGGTCCAAAACTGGGGTTTATTCTCCGCCAAAGGGGTTGAATCAATGCCTAGCAAAGGAATAGGAGTCCGCAGAGGCACCATGGGAAACCCACAACGTTTGGCAAAGTCGAAATCCATCAGGTTCAGGGCTGCTCCTGAATCTACAAAAGCTTGAGCGGAAAATGTGGAAAAGGAGCAGATCAAGGTAATAGTCAAGAGAAATTTAGACTGGACATTGCCCAAAACAAATGAGCGTGAAAAAAGTCTTCCCCACTTAGTGCAGACGGAAATAGTATGAGAAGCATCCCCACAATAAAAACACAACTTATTACGCTTCCGAAATTCTCGAGGCTGAGCCCCAGAAACAACCCCATCACACTGCATGGGCTCAGGGGCCCGTTCGAAAGGCATCACAACCTCCCGCATAGCTTTACGTTCACGCAAGCATCAGTCAACTTGAATAGCCAATGACATAGAATCGTTGAGCCACGAGGGGACAGGAAATCCCACCATAACATCTTTTACGTTCTTTGCCAGCCCTTTCCGAAAAAGAGCCGCGAGTGCATCATCATTCCATTTAGTAAGAACTGCCCATTTTCGGAATTTCTGACAATATAACTCTGCTGTTTCCTGACCCTGGTTCAATGCCAACAAGGTTTTCTCAGCTTGATCAATAACATTAGGTTCATCGTACAATAATCCCAGAGCTTGAAAAAACACATCAACATTAGCCAACACAGGATCTCCAGGTGTCAGGGAAAAGGCCCACAGGGAGATGACAATTTGAACCTGCTGCGCAGCTTTCCCCGAGGACTTAGGTTTCAAGGCAAAAAACAATTTACAATTATTCCTAAAGTTCAGAAAATCTAGACCAAACCCCAGTAAATAAATCAGGCAGAGGAATCCTAGGTTCCATATCAGAAAATTGAGTGAGATAGGCAGAAATTCCCTGAACTTCAGTAGCGAGCCGCTCAACACGACCAGACAACTGCACAATCTCCATTGAAGAAGAAAGAAAATCCTCCTATGGCCACCAGAGAAAAAGAGGAAAAAATAAAAAAAACCTGAAACTTCTTTTTTTTCTTTTTTACTATTCTTTCCTTCTTTAGAGTACACTAGGATTACGGTTAGGCCGGTGATTCTGTTATGATATAGTAGCCGAGGAGGACAGTAACAAAAATAGCCAAGGCAGCCAGTCACCCAGAGAGGTTGGTAACTAATGGATTGCAGACTCCTAAACTAACCGCACAACTAGAAGCAGCCGTGGGACGTACCTACGATAACCTAGACGCCTCGACACTAGGAAAGTTAGCTAAGCCTAAAGACAGAAAAGGGAAAGCTAACTGCCCCGGAGTAGCGCCCCAAAGGAATAGGTAGCCCCCACACATATATTGGCTGTTAGACAAGATGAAATACAAACGCAGGCAGAAAAGTAGGTAGAGTAAGCAAACGCTTGTTAGGGTCTGTGGAACGCACCAAATATATCAGGTAGAGAGGTGCATTCGCAGCCCGGGGTCCACCGTGCAGGCGGAACCTGCTGCTAGTAAAATGGCGCAAGACGCGAACTCTGTTATCCCGCAGAGTCGCCAAAATAAACACCGCAATGCGCTGTGGCAATATGTGCGAACTCTGTTATTTCACAGAGCCGCTAGAAGGAGTGCCGCAGCGCTATATGGCGATGTGTGCGAACTCACTAAACACAACTGAGTCGCAAAATAAACACGCTAGGGCGCTGTCTAGCGTTGAAAGCGAACCCTGTTACTTCACAGGGCCGCTGAGAAAAAGTTCTGTGTCCTGTCAGGCACCCAGGTACACAGTTAAGTGCTAAGCGAACATAGAACGTGATCATGCGCTAATGTCCTCGCGGGAGTCACCCGCAATCTATGGCGTCTGAACGCCAGACCCTGAATACGGCAATCAAACTCCTCACCGGTTATGCCGGTAATCTAGGGCATCTAGGACACCGACCCTGACCAGCTAGCATACCAAACTCCTCACCGATTAAGTCGGTATTCTAGGGGCTTATTTCAGCCGGGTCCCTAACCACACACACGCATGACCACACTGGCGCATAGCATACAATGGTTGATATTAGCGCATGGCGGCCCAGCCATGCTACCCTTTTATAGTAACAGCTACAGGACCTACCAGAAACAAGGACCAATGAAACCTGTTCCAGAACAACAGCAGTCACAGGACCTTCCTGGCAGACCAATAGGAGCTGCTGCAGTACCTGAGCATGTGACCCCTGATCTCCAATGAGAGATCTCACTCTGGGCATGCTCAGAAGGGGAAAACAAGTACTTTGTCCTAAAGACATCTGCTCGCCGCTAACCAGTATTGGCCACAATAGCAGAGCCTGAGGAACAGCAGTAATCCTCTGCACACTGTTAGACTGGGCGAGACGCTGGGACCGACGTCTAAGCTGAGCAGGCTCCACTGCGGACGGAGATGAATGGGGGACCGCAGCGGGACTGGTTCGAGAATCCCCTTGTGCAGCAGCAGGAACTCGAACCCTAACATTACTCCCCCTCCTAGGGCCCCCCATTCTTTGGGCCTCGCTGCGCTCAAAGGCAGCGATGAGCTGCGGAGCGAGAACATGCTCGGCAGGCTCCCAGGACCTATCCTCAGGCCCATAACCCCTCCAATCCACCAAATAAATTTTTTTACCTCGTACCACCTTGCACCCAACAATGGCGTTCACCTCATGATCGTCGGTAGATGAACCCGACGTCCCGGCAGATGACTCGGAAAACCGGGAAATGGCCACGGGTTTCAGGAGGGACACGTGAAAGGTGTCGGTCATACCAAGGCGAGGCGGAAGGGCTAGGCGGTAAACCACCGGGTTCACCTGCTCAAGAACTTTAAAGGGGCCCAAAAAGCGAGGTGCCAACTTGGTGGACTCTACACGTAGCCTGATGTTTTGGGCAGAAAGCCACACTAGGTCACCCGGAGCAAATGTAGGAGCGGGGCGCCGATGGGCATCGGCCGAAGACCTCATCCTCTCTTTGGAGGCCTGAATGGCATCCTGGGTGCGGTCCCAAATATCCCGTGCCTCCACAGCCCAGTCTGCCACCCTGGAATCGGCGGAAGACACGGGCATGGGCACTGGTACCCGCGGATGCTGACCGTAGTTCAGGAGGAATGGGGTCTGTCCGGTGGAGTCAGCCACAGCATTATTTAGAGCGAACTCAGCCCACGGTAGCAAGGATGCCCAGTCATCCTGCCTGGCAGAGACAAAATGTCGCAAGTAAGTGACCAAGGTCTGGTTGGCCCTCTCTACCAACCCATTCGTCTCGGATGGTATGCAGGGAGGAGAGGGAGAGGAGAGATTCAACTCAATGCTAAGTAAACGACACAGCTCTCTCCAGAACCGAGACGCAAACTGGGGACCTCGATCACTGACAATTTTGTCTGGCATACCGTGTAGGCGGAAAATATGCCTAATGAACAATGCTGCCAAGGCCTGTGCAGACGGTAACCGTGGTAATGGCACTAAGTGCACCATTTTGGAGAAGTGGTCGGTTATCACCCAGATGATGGTACAGCCCCGAGACTTGGGTAAGCCCACCACAAAATCCATCCCGACCATCTCCCAAGGCCTGTCTGCCACCGGTAAAGGGAAAAGTAGCCCAGCTGGCCGTTGTCGAGGGGACTTATTCTTGGCGCAGGAGACGCACGCCTGAACGTATTCCCTGATGTCACAGACCATATGTGGCCACCAGTATGTCCTCGCCAGCAACTCAGATGTCCTTTTTGCCCCAAAATGTCCACCCACCCTGGACGAATGTGCCCAAGAGAGTACCTCCGGTCGCAAATTGGTGGGCACAAAAGTCTTGCCCGAAGGCACAGACTCAAGCGAAACCGGGGCCACAGTTCTTAGGCTCTCTGTGGGGAAAATCAACCGAGGCTCCTCCTCCACCTCCTCAGAGGACACCACGGAGCGAGAAAGCGCATCGGCCCGAATGTTCTTCTCACCGGAGAGGAAATGGAGGGTGAAATGAAACCGGGAGAAGAACAGGGACCATCTGGCCTGACGAGAATTTAGCTGCTGGGCGGTCTGTAAATAGACCAAATTTTTGTGGTCAGTAAAAACTTGAAAGGGAAAGGGAGCCCCCTCCAGGAGATGTCTCCATTCTGAAAAGGCCAACTTCATGGCTAGCAACTCCCTATTCCCAATGGAATAATTCCTCTCTGCTGGTGTGAAGGTCTTGGAAAAGAAGAAACAAGGATGTTTCCGACCTTGAGCATCCTTTTGAAAAAGGACTGCTCCAGCACCAACGGACGAGGCATCGACCTTCAATAAAAAAGGCTTATCAACCTCGGGGCGATGTAAGATGGGAGCGCTAGCAAAATGGGACTTAATTGAAGTAAAGGCCTTGGAGACCTCCTCTGACCACAATTTGGGATTGGCTCCCTTCTTGGTGAGGGCTAAAAAGGGAGCTACCAAAGTGGAGAAGTGGGGAATGAATTGGCGATAGTAATTAATGAACCCCATAAAGCGCTGCACCGCTTTAAGAGAATGGGGTTCTTGCCAATCCATCACAGCCTGTAGTTTGGCAGGATCCATAGCCAATCCCTGGGCGGAGATGATATAGCCCAGGAAAGGTAAAGACTCCTGCTCAAACATGCATTTCTCCAACTTTGCATAGAGGGAGTTTGCCCTAACAGGTCGAAGACTTTGCAGACATCCCTCCGGTGAGAGTCAATATCTGGAGAAAAGATGAGAATATCATCCAGATAGACTACTACAGAGGTGGAAAGCATATCCCGGAAGATATCATTGACAAAGTCTTGGAAAACGGCTGGGGCATTACAGAGCCCGAAGGGCATCACCAGGTATTCATAATGCCCATCCCTGGTATTAAAAGCCGTCTTCCATTCGTCCCCTTCACGGATGCGAATCAGGTTATAAGCACCACGCAGATCTAATTTAGTAAATACCCTTGCTCCCCGGAGCCTATCAAAGAGCTCAGAGATCAGGGTGTTATGATTCGGTAGCTGAGGCGTGCAGGCAAAAAGGCAATACACCAGAGCAGTTGGAATCTATGAGATTGCAGTACCCTGACTAACCACCACAACTAGAGGCAGCCGTGGAGTGTTCCTACGTTGGTCCTAGACGCCTCGTCACAGCCTGAGAAACTAACTACACCTAAAGATAGAAATAGGAAAGCTATCTGCCCCGGAGCAGAACCCCAAAGATAATAGCAAGCCCCCAAACATGTAATGGCGGTTAGACAAGACGAAATACTGACACAGACAGAAAATAGTATGAGCAAACGTTGGGGCCCAAACTAACTAAATAGAAAAGGATAGGAAGGGTACTTACTGCAATCCCAAAAAAACCCTGAAAGCACCAACTCTACTAATTTCAAAAACACCTGAGATCACACGACCTCTACCACCTAAATTAGCTCTCTGGTGTAACAAAATCAAAACAGCAGCCACTGAAAAAACTGGAAAAAGCAAAAGTACAAACATCAGTGGCTGAACTAAACTGAGAGGGCAAAAGCCCCCTGAGGGGACCCAGAAGGCCCCCACAGAAGTGCAGGACAAAATGCAAAAATCAAGCACAGAAACAAAAAGAAGAAAATGTCTTATCTGTTAGAAGGAGATGCAGACACGACACAGCAGGCTACAAGGGAAACTGGAATCAAGGATTCAGACCAGAACAATTGATCACCGGCAACCCTGATGGGAAGGTGACTCCCTTATATAAGACCAGTCAGTAACACCTGATTCCCAGTCCTCACAATCTTCACTGAACAGACCAGTACCGCTTGTAACCACCAGAGGGAGCCTCTGCTCAGAACTCATCTCAAGCCCATTCACAACAGTACCCCCCCTTGAGGAGGGTCACCAAACCCTCATTTGAGCAACCAGGATGAGTTCTATGATACGCACGGATGAGTCTCCTAGCATGGATGTCCGAAGCAAACACCCAAGAATTGTCTTCCTGACCATAACCTCTCCACTTAACCAAATACTGGAGTTTCCGTCTAGAAAAACGAGAATCTAATATTTTCTCAACCACATACTCCAGATTGCCCTCAACCAAAACAGGGTCAGGAGGCACAGCAGCAGGAACCACTGGCTCAACAAACCTCTTCAACAAGGACTTGTGGAACACGTTATGGATCTTAAATGTCCCTGGAAGAAGCAAACGAAAAGAAACAGGATTAAGAATCTCCATGATCTTATAAGGTCCAATGAACCTAGGCTTAAATTTAGGAGATGCTACTCTCATAGGAATATTTTTTGAGGACAACCAGACCAAGTCCCCTACTTTAAACCGAGGACCATCAGTCCTATGCCGGTTAGCAAACCGCTGGGCCCTCTCTTGAGAGAGGGACAACCTCTCCACTACCTGTCCCAAATCTGTTGCATACGCTCCACAACAGAGTCAACACCCGGACAGACAGAAGCCTCCGTCTGTCCCGAAGAAAATCGAGGGTGAAACCCAGAATTACAGAAAAATGGAGACATCAAAGTGGCAGAGCTAGCCCTATTATTAAGAGCAAACTCAGCCAAAGACAAAAAAGAAACCCAGTCATCCTGATCAGCAGACACAAAGCATCTTAGATAAGTCTCCAATGTCTGGTTTGTTCTCTCAGTTTGACCATTGGTCTGAGGATGAAACGCCGAGGAGAAAGACAATTGAACACCAAGTTTAGAACAAAAGGTCCTCCAAGATCTGGAAACAAACTGGACTCCTCTGTCAGACACAATGTTCTCAGGAATGCCGTGTAAATGAACCACGTGCTGAAGGAACAAAGGCACCAATTCAGAGGAGGGAGGCAACTTAGGCAATGGCACAAGATGTATCATCTTGGAAAACCTATCACAAATCACCCAGATGGCGGTCATTCTCTGAGAAACAGGAAGGTCGGAAATGAAATCCATAGAGATATGGGTCCATGGTCTCTTGGGCACAGGCAATGGCATCAACAAACCACTAGAGCGAGAGCAAGGCTTGGAGCGAGAGCAAGTCCCGCAGGACTGCACAAATTCCCTGACATCACGAGACAAGGTAGGCCACCAAAAGGACCGACTAACCAAGTCTCTGGTACCAAAAATTCCGGGATGCCCAGCCAACGCAGAACAATGAATCTCAGACATCACACTCTTTTTCCACTGGTCCGGGACAAACAATTTTCCAACAGGGCAGCGCTCGGGCCTATCCTCCTGACACCCCTCCAGAGCAAGTCTCAAATTGGGTGAGATGGCGGAAAGAACTACACCCTCTTTCAAAATAACAGAAGGATCAGATAACTCAGGAGAGTCCGCAAGGAAACTCCTCGAGAGAGCATCCGCCTTAACATTCTTAGTGCCAGGAAGAAAGGAAACCACAAAATTAAAACGTGTGAAAAACAAGGCCCACCTGGCCTGTCTAGTATTGAGTCGCTTGGCAGATTCCAGATAAACCAGATTCTTATGGTCCGTAAGCACCACCACCCGATGTTTGGCTCCCTCCAGCCAATGTCTCCATCCCATCTTCTAAAGCCCACTTCTTAGGTCTCTGGATCTTTTTGGGACAAAACGGCACCTGCCCAATTTCAGAGGCATCAACCTCCACCTGAAATGGCAGAGAAACATCAGGCTGCCGTAGAACAGGAGCAGAAGTGAATCTCTGCTTAAGTTCCTGAAATGCAGAGACTGCCTCAGGAGGCCAATTCACCACTTCAGAACCCTTTTTGGTCAAATCAGTTAATGGTTTAACAATAACCGAGAAATTACCAATAAATTTACGATAAAAATTGGCAAAACCCAAAAATCTTTGAAGAGCCTTTAATGAAGTAGGTTGGACCCAATCACAGATGGCCTGAACCTTGACCGGGTCCATTTCAATAACAGATGGGGACAAAATGAATCCCAGAAATGAGATCCTCTGTACGCCAAAAAGACACTTTGATCCCTTCACTTACAGAGCATTCTCTCTCAAAATCTGGAATACAGTTCGAACATGTTTCACATGAGAGTCCCAGTCATTGGAAAAAATCAAGATATCATCCAAATAAACAATCAGAAATTTGTCCACAAAATCCCTGAAAATGTCATTCATGAAGGACTGGAAGATGGAAGCAGCATTAGTGAGCCCAAAGGGCATCACAAGGTACTCAAAATGCCCCTCCGGAGTATTGAATGCCGTCTTCCATTCATCCCCCTGCTTAATGCGAATAAGGTTATATGCCCCCCTGAGGTCAAGCTTGGTAAACCAAGTAGCGTTTTTCACCCTGGAAAACAGGTCAGAAATCAACGGTAACGGGTATTGATATTTCACAGTAATATTGTTCAAAAGACGATAATCAATACACGGCCTTAATGAACCATCCTTTTTGGCCACAAAGAAAAACCGGCACCTAAGGGTGAAGAGGATGGTCTGATATGACCTTTCTCCAATGACTCCTTGATATAAGACCACATAGCGTCATGTTCAGGTACAGACAAGTTAAAAAGGCGACCTTTAGGGAATTTACTACCAGGCACTAATTCAATAGCGCAGTCATAGCTCCTATGAGGAGGCAAGGACGTAGACTTACTTTCACTAAACACATCAGAATAATCAGCCAAATAGCCGGGGATCTCCTGAGCCTGGGGAGAGGTAGAAAATACAGGAGTGTCACCATGAACACATTAACAACCCCAACTGGCCACAGACACAGACTTCCAATCCAAAACAGGATTATGGGTCTGCAACCAAGGAAAACTAAGCACAATAATGTCATGCAGATTATGCAACACTAAAAATTTACAATTCTCTTGGTGGTCCGGGGCTACCTGCATTATCACCTGGGTCCAAAACTGGGGTTTATTCTCCGCCAAAGGGGTTGAATCAATGCCTAGCAAAGGAATAGGAGTCCGCAGAGGCACCATGGGAAACCCACAACGTTTGGCAAAGTCGAAATCCATCAGGTTCAGGGCTGCTCCTGAATCTACAAAAGCTTGAGCGGAAAATGTGGAAAAGGAGCAGATCAAGGTAATAGTCAAGAGAAATTTAGACTGGACATTGCCCAAAACAAATGAGCGTGAAAAAAGTCTTCCCCACTTAGTGCAGACGGAAATAGTATGAGAAGCATCCCCACAATAAAAACACAACTTATTACGCTTCCGAAATTCTCGAGGCTGAGCCCCAGAAACAACCCCATCACACTGCATGGGCTCAGGGGCCCGTTCGAAAGGCAACACAACCTCCTGCATAGCTTTACGTTCACGCAAGCATCAGTCAACTTGAATAGCCAATGACATAGAATCGTTGAGCCACGAGGGGACAGGAAATCCCACCATAACATCTTTTACGTTCTTTGCCAGCCCTTTCCGAAAAAGAGCCGCGAGTGCATCATCATTCCATTTAGTAAGAACTGCCCATTTTCGGAATTTCTGACAATATAACTCTGCTGTTTCCTGACCCTGGTTCAATGCCAACAAGGTTTTCTCAGCTTGATCAATAACATTAGGTTCATCGTACAATAATCCCAGAGCTTGAAAAAACACATCAACATTAGCCAACACAGGATCTCCAGGTGTCAGGGAAAAGGCCCACAGGGAGATGACAATTTGAACCTGCTGCGCAGCTTTCCCCGAGGACTTAGGTTTCAAGGCAAAAAACAATTTACAATTATTCCTAAAGTTCAGAAAATCTAGACCAAACCCCAGAAAATAAATCAGGCAGAGGAATCCTAGGTTCCATATCAGAAAATTGAGTGAGATAGGCAGAAATTCCCTGAACTTCAGTAGCGAGCCGCTCAACACGACCAGACAACTGCACAATCTCCATTGAAGAAGAAAGAAAATCCTCCTATGGCCACCAGAGAAAAAGAGGAAAAAATAAAAAAACCTGAAACTTCTTTTTTTTTCTTTTTTACTATTCTTTCCTTCTTTAGAGTACACTAGGATTACGGTTAGGCCGGTGATTCTGTTATGATATAGTAGCCGAGGAGGACAGTAACAAAAATAGCCAAGGCAGCCAGTCACCCAGAGAGGTTGGTAACTAATGGATTGCAGACTCCTAAACTAACCGCACAACTAGAAGCAGCCGTGGGACGTACCTACGATAACCTAGACGCCTCGACACTAGGAAAGTTAGCTAAGCCTAAAGACAGAAAAGGGAAAGCTAACTGCCCCGGAGTAGCGCCCCAAAGGAATAGGTAGCCCCCACACATATATTGGCTGTTAGACAAGATGAAATACAAACGCAGGCAGAAAAGTAGGTAGAGTAAGCAAACGCTTGTTAGGGTCTGTGGAACGCACCAAATATATGAGGTAGAGAGGTGCATTCGCAGCCCGGGGTCCACCGTGCAGGCGGAACCTGCTGCTAGTAAAATGGCGCAAGACGCGAACTCTGTTATCCCGCAGAGTCGCCAAAATAAACACCGCAATGCGCTGTGGCAATATGTGCGAACTCTGTTATTTCACAGAGCCGCTAGAAGGAGTGCCGCAGCGCTATATGGCGATGTGTGCGAACTCACTAAACACAACTGAGTCGCAAAATAAACACGCTAGGGCGCTGTCTAGCGTTGAAAGCGAACCCTGTTACTTCACAGGGCCGCTGAGAAAAAGTTCTGTGTCCTGTCAGGCACCCAGGTACACAGTTAAGTGCTAAGCGAACATAGAACGTGATCATGCGCTAATGTCCTCGCGGGAGTCACCCGCAATCTATGGCGTCTGAACGCCAGACCCTGAATACGGCAATCAAACTCCTCACCGGTTATGCCGGTAATCTAGGGCATCTAGGACACCGACCCTGACCAGCTAGCATACCAAACTCCTCACCGATTAAGTCGGTATTCTAGGGGCTTATTTCAGCCGGGTCCCTAACCACACACACGCATGACCACACTGGCGCATAGCATACAATGGTTGATATTAGCGCATGGCGGCCCAGCCATGCTACCCTTTTATAGTAACAGCTACAGGACCTACCAGAAACAAGGACCAATGAAACCTGTTCCAGAACAACAGCAGTCACAGGACCTTCCTGGCAGACCAATAGGAGCTGCTGCAGTACCTGAGCATGTGACCCCTGATCTCCAATGAGAGATCTCACTCTGGGCATGCTCAGAAGGGGAAAACAAGTACTTTGTCCTAAAGACGTCTGCTCGCCGCTAACCAGTATTGGCCACAATAGCAGAGCCTGGAGGAACAGCAGTAATCCTCTGCACACTGTTAGACTGGGCGAGACGCTGGGACCGACGTCTAAGCTGAGCAGGCTCCACTGCGGACGGAGATGAATGGGGGACCGCAGCGGGACTGGTTCGAGAATCCCCTTGTGCAGCAGCAGGAACTCGAACCCTAACATTACCCCCCCTCCTAGGGCCCCCCATTCTTTGGGCCTCGCTGCGCTCAAAGGCAGCGATGAGCTGCGGAGCGAGAACATGCTCGGCAGGCTCCCAGGACCTATCCTCAGGCCCATAACCCCTCCAATCCACCAAATAAATTTTTTTACCTCGTACCACCTTGCACCCAACAATGGCGTTCACCTCATGATCGTCGGTAGATGAACCCGACGTCCCGGCAGATGACTCGGAAAACCGGGAAATGGCCACGGGTTTCAGGAGGGACACGTGAAAGGTGTCGGTCATACCAAGGCGAGGCGGAAGGGCTAGGCGGTAAACCACCGGGTTCACCTGCTCAAGAACTTTAAAGGGGCCCAAAAAGCGAGGTGCCAACTTGGTGGACTCTACACGTAGCCTGATGTTTTGGGCAGAAAGCCACACTAGGTCACCCGGAGCAAATGTAGGAGCGGGGCGCCGATGGGCATCGGCCGAAGACCTCATCCTCTCTTTGGATCTTTGGAGGCCTGAATGGCATCCTGGGTGCGGTCCCAAATATCCCGTGCCTCCACAGCCCAGTCTGCCACCCTGGAATCGGCGGAAGACACGGGCATGGGCACTGGTACCCGCGGATGCTGACCGTAGTTCAGGAGGAATGGGGTCTGTCCGGTGGAGTCAGCCACAGCATTATTTAGAGCGAACTCAGCCCACGGTAGCAAGGATGCCCAGTCATCCTGCCTGGCAGAGACAAAATGTCGCAAGTAAGTGACCAAGGTCTGGTTGGCCCTCTCTACCAACCCATTCGTCTCGGGATGGTATGCAGAGGAGAGATTCAACTCAATGCTGAGTAAACGACACAGCTCTCTCCAGAACCGAGACGCAAACTGGGGACCTCGATCACTGACAATTTTGTCTGGCATACCGTGTAGGCGGAAAATATGCCTAATGAACAATGCTGCCAAGGCCTGTGCAGACGGTAACCGTGGTAATGGCACTAAGTGCACCATTTTGGAGAAGTGGTCGGTTATCACCCAGATGATGGTACAGCCCCGAGACTTGGGTAAGCCCACCACAAAATCCATCCCGACCATCTCCCAAGGCCTGTCTGCCACCGGTAAAGGGAAAAGTAGCCCAGCTGGCCGTTGTCGAGGGGACTTATTCTTGGCGCAGGAGACGCACGCCTGAACGTATTCCCTGATGTCACAGACCATATGTGGCCACCAGTATGTCCTCGCCAGCAACTCAGATGTCCTTTTTGCCCCAAAATGTCCACCCACCCTGGACGAATGTGCCCAAGAGAGTACCTCCGGTCGCAAATTGGTGGGCACAAAAGTCTTGCCCGAAGGCACAGACTCAAGCGAAACCGGGGCCACAGTTCTTAGGCTCTCTGTGGGGAAAATCAACCGAGGCTCCTCCTCCACCTCCTCAGAGGACACCACGGAGCGAGAAAGCGCATCGGCCCGAATGTTCTTCTCACCGGAGAGGAAATGGAGGGTGAAATGAAACCGGGAGAAGAACAGGGACCATCTGGCCTGAGAGAATTTAGCTGCTGGGCGGTCTTAAATAGACCAAATTTTTGTGGTCAGTAAAAACTTGAAAGGGAAAGGGAGCCCCCTCCAGGAGATGTCTCCATTCTGAAAAGGCCAACTTCATGGCTAGCAACTCCCTATTCCCAATGGAATAATTCCTCTCTGCTGGTGTGAAGGTCTTGGAAAAGAAGAAACAAGGATGTTTCCGACCTTGAGCATCCTTTTGAAAAAGGACTGCTCCAGCACCAACGGACGAGGCATCGACCTCCAATAAAAAAGGCTTATCAACCTCGGGGCGATGTAAGATGGGAGCGCTAGCAAAATGGGACTTAATTGAAGTAAAGGCCTTGGAGACCTCCTCTGACCACAATTTGGGATTGGCTCCCTTCTTGGTGAGGGCTAAAAAGGGAGCTACCAAAGTGGAGAAGTGGGGAATGAATTGGCGATAGTAATTAATGAACCCCATAAAGCGCTGCACCGCTTTAAGAGAATGGGGTTCTTGCCAATCCATCACAGCCTGTAGTTTGGCAGGATCCATAGCCAATCCCTGGGCGGAGATGATATAGCCCAGGAAAGGTAAAGACTCCTGCTCAAACATGCATTTCTCCAACTTTGCATAGAGGGAGTTTGCCCGTAACAGGTCGAAGACTTTGCAGACATCCCTCCGGTGAGAGTCAATATCTGGAGAAAAGATGAGAATATCATCCAGATAGACTACTACAGAGGTGGAAAGCATATCCCGGAAGATATCATTGACAAAGTCTTGGAAAACGGCTGGGGCATTACAGAGCCCGAAGGGCATCACCAGGTATTCATAATGCCCATCCCTGGTATTAAAAGCCGTCTTCCATTCGTCCCCTTCACGGATGCGAATCAGGTTATAAGCACCACGCAGATCTAATTTAGTAAATACCCTTGCTCCCCGGAGCCTATCAAAGAGCTCAGAGATCAGGGTGTTATGATTCGGTAGCTGAGGCGTGCAGGCAAAAAGGCAATACACCAGAGCAATTGGAATCTATGAGATTGCAGTACCCTGACTAACCACCACAACTAGAGGCAGCCGTGGAGCGTTCCTACGTTGGTCCTAGACGCCTCGTCACAGCCTGAGAAACTAACTACACCTAAAGATAGAAATAGGAAAGCTATCTGCCCCGGAGCAGAACCCCAAAGATAATAGCAAGCCCCCAAACATGTAATGGCGGTTAGACAAGACGAAATACTGACACAGACAGAAAATAGTATGAGCAAACGTTGGGGCCCAAACTAACTAAATAGAAAAGGATAGGAAGGGTACTTACTGCAATCCCAAAAAAACCCTGAAAGCACCAACTCTACTAATTTCAAAAACACCTGAGATCACACGACCTCTACCACCTAAATTAGCTCTCTGGTGTAACAAAATCAAAACAGCAGCCACTGAAAAAACTGGAAAAAGCAAAAGTACAAACATCAGTGGCTGAACTAAACTGAGAGGGCAAAAGCCCCCTGAGGGGACCCAGAAGGCCCCCACAGAAGTGCAGGACAAAATGCAAAAATCAAGCACAGAAACAAAAAGAAGAAAATGTCTTATCTGTTAGAAGGAGATGCAGACACGACACAGCAGGCTACAAGGGAAACTGGAATCAAGGATTCAGACCAGAACAATTGATCACCGGCAACCCTGATGGGAAGGTGACTCCCTTATATAAGACCAGTCAGTAACACCTGATTCCCAGTCCTCACAATCTTCACTGAACAGACCAGTACCGCTTGTAACCACCAGAGGGAGCCTCTGCTCAGAACTCATCTCAAGCCCATTCACAACAGTACCCCCCCCTTGAGAGGGTCACCAAACCCTCATTTGAGCAACCAGGATGAGTTCTATGATACGCACGGATGAGTCTCCTAGCATGGATGTCCGAAGCAAACACCCAAGAATTGTCTTCCTGACCATAACCTCTCCACTTAACCAAATACTGGAGTTTCCGTCTAGAAAAACGAGAATCTAATATTTTCTCAACCACATACTCCAGATTGCCCTCAACCAAAACAGGGTCAGGAGGCACAGCAGCAGAACCACTGGCTCAACAAACCTCTTCAACAAGGACTTGTGGAACACGTTATGGATCTTAAATGTCCCTGGAAGAAGCAAACGAAAAGAAACAGGATTAAGAATCTCCATGATCTTATAAGGTCCAATGAACCTAGGCTTAAATTTAGGAGATGCTACTCTCATAGGAATATTTTTTGAGGACAACCAGACCAAGTCCCCTACTTTAAACCGAGGACCATCAGTCCTATGCCGGTTAGCAAACCGCTGGGCCCTCTCTTGAGAGAGGGACAACCTCTCCACTACCTGGTCCCAAATCTGTTGCATACGCTCCACAACAGAGTCAACACCCGGACAGACAGAAGCCTCCGTCTGTCCCGAAGAAAATCGAGGGTGAAACCCAGAATTACAGAAAAATGGAGACATCAAAGTGGCAGAGCTAGCCCTATTATTAAGAGCAAACTCAGCCAAAGACAAAAAAGAAACCCAGTCATCCTGATCAGCAGACACAAAGCATCTTAGATAAGTCTCCAATGTCTGGTTTGTTCTCTCAGTTTGACCCTTGGTCTGAGGATGAAACGCCGAGGAGAAAGACAATTGAACACCAAGTTTAGAACAAAAGGTCCTCCAAGATCTGGAAACAAACTGGACTCCTCTGTCAGACACAATGTTCTCAGGAATGCCGTGTAAATGAACCACGTGCTGAAGGAACAAAGGCACCAATTCAGAGGAGGGAGGCAACTTAGGCAATGGCACAAGATGTATCATCTTGGAAAACCTATCACAAATCACCCAGATGGCGGTCATTCTCTGAGAAACAGGAAGGTCGGAAATGAAATCCATAGAGATATGGGTCCATGGTCTCTTGGGCACAGGCAATGGCATCAACAAACCACTAGAGCGAGAGCAAGGCTTGGAGCGAGAGCAAGTCCCGCAGGACTGCACAAATTCCCTGACATCACGAGACAAGGTAGGCCACCAAAAGGACCGACTAACCAAGTCTCTGGTACCAAAAATTCCGGGATGCCC
This sequence comes from Oophaga sylvatica, assembly GCA_033576555.1. Classification (NCBI taxonomy): domain Eukaryota; kingdom Metazoa; phylum Chordata; class Amphibia; order Anura; family Dendrobatidae; genus Oophaga; species Oophaga sylvatica. The sequence continues at coordinate 32,353 of JARQOD010002292.1, forward strand.
AGCCAACGCAGAACAATGAATCTCAGACATCACACTCTTTTTCCACTGGTCCGGGACAAACAATTTTCCAACAGGGCAGCGCTCGGGCCTATCCTCCTGACACCCCTCCAGAGCAAGTCTCAAATTGGGTGAGATGGCGGAAAGAACTACACCCTCTTTCAAAATAACAGAAGGATCAGATAACTCAGGAGAGTCCGCAAGGAAACTCCTCGAGAGAGCATCCGCCTTAACATTCTTAGTGCCAGGAAGAAAGGAAACCACAAAATTAAAACGTGTGAAAAACAAGGCCCACCTGGCCTGTCTAGTATTGAGTCGCTTGGCAGATTCCAGATAAACCAGATTCTTATGGTCCGTAAGCACCACCACCCGATGTTTGGCTCCCTCCAGCCAATGTCTCCACTCTTCAAAAGCCCACTTCATGGCCAATAACTCCCGATTACCCACGTCATAATTACGTTCAGTAGGAGAAAATTTTCGAGAGAAAAAGGCACAAGGGTTACTTTTAGAGGTCTCTGGATCTTTTTGGGACAAAACGGCACCTGCCCCAATTTCAGAGGCATCAACCTCCACCTGAAATGGCAGAGAAACATCAGGCTGCCGTAGAACAGGAGCAGAAGTGAATCTCTGCTTAAGTTCCTGAAATGCAGAGACTGCCTCAGGAGGCCAATTCACCACTTCAGAACCCTTTTTGGTCAAATCAGTTAATGGTTTAACAATAACCGAGAAATTACCAATAAATTTACGATAAAAATTGGCAAAACCCAAAAATCTTTGAAGAGCCTTTAATGAAGTAGGTTGGACCCAATCACAGATGGCCTGAACCTTGACCGGGTCCATTTCAATAACAGATGGGGACAAAATGAATCCCAGAAATGAGATCCTCTGTACGCCAAAAAGACACTTTGATCCCTTCACTTACAGAGCATTCTCTCTCAAAATCTGGAATACAGTTCGAACATGTTTCACATGAGAGTCCCAGTCATTGGAAAAAATCAAGATATCATCCAAATAAACAATCAGAAATTTGTCCACAAAATCCCTGAAAATGTCATTCATGAAGGACTGGAAGATGGAAGCAGCATTAGTGAGCCCAAAGGGCATCACAAGGTACTCAAAATGCCCCTCCGGAGTATTGAATGCCGTCTTCCATTCATCCCCCTGCTTAATGCGAATAAGGTTATATGCCCCCCTGAGGTCAAGCTTGGTAAACCAAGTAGCGTTTTTCACCCTGGAAAACAGGTCAGAAATCAACGGTAACGGGTATTGATATTTCACAGTAATATTGTTCAAAAGACGATAATCAATACACGGCCTTAATGAACCATCCTTTTTGGCCACAAAGAAAAACCGGCACCTAAGGGTGAAGAGGATGGTCTGATATGACCTTTCTCCAATGACTCCTTGATATAAGACCGCATAGCGTCATGTTCAGGTACAGACAAGTTAAAAAGGCGACCTTTAGGGAATTTACTACCAGGCACTAATTCAATAGCGCAGTCATAGCTCCTATGGGGAGGCAAGGATGCAGATTTACTTTCGCTAAACACATCAGAAAAATCAATCAAAAAGTCAGGAACATCCTGAGCCTGGGGTGAGGCAGAAAAAACAGGAGTGTTAGTATTAACACATTGGCAGCCCCAACTGGTTACAGACACAGATTTCCAATCCAAAACAGGATTATGAGACTGTAACCAAGGGAAACCCAGTACGATAATATCATGCAGATTATACAGAACCAAAAATTTGCAGCACTCTTGATGATCAGGTTCAACCCTCATTATAACCTGAGTAGAGAACTGAGGTTTATTCTCAGCCAAAGGGGTAGAATCGATCCCCAGAAGGGAATAGACTTCTGTAGGAGTATCAAGGGAAACCCACAACGTTTAGCAAAATCAAAATCCATCAGGTTAATAGCTGCTCCAGAATCAACGAAAGCCTGAGCAGAAAATGAGGACAGAGAGCATATCAGAGTGACAGTTAGTAAAAACTTAGTCTGAACACTACCCAAGACAACTGAGCGTGCAAAACGTCCTCCCCGCTTAGGGCAGACTGAAATAGCATGAGAGGCATCACCACAGTAGAAACATAACCCATTGCGCTTTCGAAACTCATGACGCTGTGCCCCAGACACCACTCAATCACACTGCACGGATTCAGAAGCAGGTTCACAAGGCAACACTATTCCACGCATACTTCTCCGCTCACGCAAACGTCTGTCAATTTGAATCGCTAATGACATAGAATCATTGAGACCAGAGGGGACAGGGAATCCCACCAAAACATCCTTTACATTATCTGACAGCCCCTTCCGAAAAAGGGCCGCCAAAGCGTCGTCATTCCACTTGGTCAGGACTGCCCACCTACGGAATCTCTGACAGTATAACTCAGCGTCATCAAGCCCCTGATTTAATGCCAACAAGGCTTTTTCAGCTTGATCAGTGACATTAGGCTCATCGTACAATAACCCCAAAGCCTGAAAAAATGCATCAACATCACTCAAAACAGGATCCCCAGGTGTCAGGGAAAAAGCCCGATCCTGAGGATCGCCGCGCAGGAGAGAGATGACAATTTGAACCTGCTGTGCTGCGTTTCCTGAGGACTTAGATTTTAAGGCAAAAAACAATTTACAATTATTTTTGAAATTCTGAAACTTAGCTCGATCCCCTAAAAACAAATCTGCCATGGGAATCCTAGGTTCCACAACAGGCAACCCAGCAAGATAGATAGCAATACTCCGAACCTCAGTGGCAAGCTGATCCACACGGCCAGACAACTGTGCAAACTCCATTGAGAGAAAAAAAAAATCCTCCCCAGCACCCAGAGATACAGAGGGAAAAAAAAAATGCAACAAACAGAAAAATATCTCTGACAACTCTGAAAACCTTTTTTTTTTTTTTTTTAACAATATTTTTTCCCTTCTGTGAGTAACATACAATTTTCAATTTTTTGGCCGGTGATACTGTTATGATTCGGTAGCTGAGGAGTGCAGGCAAAAAGGCAATACACCAGAGCAGTTGGAATCTATGAGATTGCAGTACCCTGACTAACCACCACAACTAGAGGCAGCCGTGGAGCGTTCCTACGTTGGTCCTAGACGCCTCGTCACAGCCTGAGAAACTAACTACACCTAAAGATAGAAATAGGAAAGCTATCTGCCCGGAGCAGAACCCCAAAGATAATAGCAAGCCCCCAAACATGTAATGGCGGTTAGACAAGACGAAATACTGACACAGACAGAAAATAGTATGAGCAAACGTTGGGGCCCAAACTAACTAAATAGAAAAGGATAGGAAGGGTACTTACTGCAATCCCAAAAAAACCCTGAAAGCACCAACTCTACTAATTTCAAAAACACCTGAGATCACACGACCTCTACCACCTAAATTAGCTCTCTGGTGTAACAAAATCAAAACAGCAGCCACTGAAAAAACTGGAAAAAGCAAAAGTACAAACATCAGTGGCTGAACTAAACTGAGAAGGCAAAAGCCCCCTGAGGGGACCCAGAAGGCCCCCACAGAAGTGCAGGACAAAATGCAAAAATCAAGCACAGAAACAAAAAGAAGAAAATGTCTTATCTGTTAGCAGGAGATGCAGACACGACACAGCAGGCTACAAGGGAAACTGGAATCAAGGATTCAGACCAGAACAATTGATCACCGGCAACCCTGATGGGAAGGTGACTCCCTTATATAAGACCAGTCAGTAACACCTGATTCCCAGTCCTCACAATCTTCACTGAACAGACCAGTACCGCTTGTAACCACCAGAGGGAGCCTCTGCTCAGAACTCATCTCAAGCCCATTCACAACATCAGGGGCAATGGGTACTTATTCTTAACGGTGATGGCGTTAAGACCTCTGTAATCTATACACGGACGTAATTCTCCACTCTTCTTCTGCACGAAGAAGAACCCCGCTCCTGCTGGTGACACCGACTTCCTAATGAACCCTCTTGCCAGATTCTCCTGGATATATTGAGACATAGCCTCCGTCTCAGGAAGAGAGAGGGGATAGACCCTTCCCCGAGGAGGTTCTGCTCCAGGCAAGAGGTCAATAGGACAGTCGTAGGGACGATGGGGCGGCAGAGTCTCTGCAGCCTTTTTAGAGAACACGTCTGCATATGACTGATAACACTTGGGAAGAGGAGAAAGATCTGCTGGTATCTCTGTAGTGGTAACCTGAATGCACTCCCTGACACATCTGTCCTTACATGACTCACTCCAACCCAGTATCCTACCGGAGGTCCACTCAATATGAGGGGAGTGGGAACGGAGCCAGGGTACTCCCAGTAGGATTTTGTCTATTCCCTCGGGAAGGACGAGAAGGGAAATAATTTCCTGATGGGAAGGAGGTACACACAAAGTAAGAGGGACAGTCTGATGTGTAATTGGCGAGGGCAATGTCAACCCATTCACTACCCGGACAGTCACTGGTTTGTCGAGCGCTACCAGATGTATTGCGTGGCGACGAGCAAAGGTGGATGACATGAAATTCCCCTCTGCTCCTGAGTCCACACAAAGCTCGACTGTAAGTGTGGAAGAGTCCACAGTGACTGTCCCTTTAAATGTCATCTTGGAGGAAAATGCCGCTGTCTCTAGTGAACCTCCTCCCAGGGCCACTAGACGCGATCGCTTCCCCGATCGCTGAGAACATTTGTTGGCATAGTGTCCTGTCTGCTGACAAAGGTTACAGACCTCAGATACTCGGACGACTCGAGACTAAGGTCATGCACGAGGAACCTCTGTGGCTTTTTGGGATTCGGACGCCAGATCAGGGATTCGAGAGGTGTGGCAAAGGTGGGAGCCAACCGAATCCTCTGCCTACACTGGTCCCGCTCCAACCTCCGCTCGTGAAAACGGAGGTCGATGCGGGTAGATATGGAGATAAGCTTCTCCAGTGTGGCGGGAATCTCCCTGGTAGCCAAAGCATCTTTAACATGATCAGCCAGTCCTCGCCAGTAGACTGGAATGAGTACTTTATCCGACCAGTCTAGCTCTGAGGCCAGAGTCCGAAACTGGACTGAAAACTGACTGACCAAAGACGAACCCTGTGCCAATGCCAGCAGTTGTAGCGCCGTATCGTGGGTGACCTGAGGTCCTAAAAAGACCTTTTTAAGAGCCTCCAGGAAACGAGGAGCACTCCGCACCACACGATCGTCACGCTCCCACAGTGGCGTTGCCCACTCCAACGCTCTGCCCGAGAGTAGAGACAGTAAAAAACCCACTTGTGCCCGATCCGTGGGGAAACGTGCAGCCAGTAGCTCGAGCTGTATAGAGCACTGACTCACGAATCCCCGACATTGCTTGCTGTCACCAGCAAACTTGTCAGGAAGCGGGAGGTGGGATAATGTAGGGGCAGAGGTGGCAGAGGACAAACTGGCAGCAGCCACGCTAGCAGCCTGAACAGCGACTGCAGTAACATCCACAGCTGAGGTTGTGCGCTCAAGAGCCGCCAACCTACCCTCCAGCTGCTGGATGTACTGCGGTAGACGCTGGTCATCTGCCATTTTACTAGCCAGACCCTGGCGCTAATATTATGTTAGGGTCTGCGGAACGCACCAAATATATGAGGTAGAGAGGTGCGTTCACAGCCCGGGGTCCACCGTGCAGGCGGAACCTGCTGCTAGTAAAATGGCGCAAGACGCAAACTCTGTTATCCCGCAGAGTCGCCAAAATAAACACCGCAATGCGCTGTGGCAATATGTGCGAACTCTGTTATTTCACAGAGCCGCTAGAAGGAGTGCCGCAGCGCTATATGGCGATGTGTGCGAACTCACTAAACACAACTGAGTCGCAAAATAAACACGCTAGGGCGCTGTCTAGCGTTGAAAGCGAACCCTGTTACTTCACAGGGCCGCTAGAAAAAGTTCTGTGTCCTGTCAGGCACCCAGGTACACAGTTAAGTGCTAAGTAAACATAGAACGTGATCATGCGCTAATGTCCTCGCGGGAGTCACCCGCAATCTATGCGTCTGAACGCCAGACCCTGAATACGGCAATCAAACTCCTCACCGGTTATGCCGGTAATCTAGGGCATCTAGGACACCGACCCTGACCAGCTAGCATACCAAACTCCTCACCGATTAAGTCGGTATTCTAGGGGCTTATTTCAGCCAGGTCCCTAACCACACACACGCATGACCACACTGGCGCATAGCATACAATGGTTGATATTAGCGCATGGCGGCCCAGCCATGCTACCCTTTTATAGTAACAGCTACAGGACTTACCAGAAACAAGGACCAATGAAACCTGTTCCAGAACAACAGCAGTCACAGGACCTTCCTGGCAGACCAATAGGAGCTGCTGCAGTACCTGAGCATGTGACCCCTGATCTCCAATGAGAGATCTCACTCTGGGCATGCTCAGAAGGGGAAAACAAGGACTTTGTCCTAAAGACGTCTGCTCGCCGCTAACCAGTATTGGCACAATAGCAGAGCCTGGAGGAACAGCAGTAATCCTCTGCACACTGTTAGACTGGGCGAGACGCTGGGACCGACGTCTAAGCTGAGCAGGCTCCACTGCGGACGGAGATGAATGGGGGACCGCAGCGGGACTGGTTCGAGACTCCCCTTGTGCAGCAGCAGGAACTCGAACCCTAACACGCTGGGGCCCAAAATTGTCTAGATAGGACAGAGCAGAAAATAATACTTTCTGCAATCCAGCAAAACCCTAGCAAAAATTCCAACACTTCTGATTCCTAAAAATACTGAGACCACACCATATCCCCCCGCTAGATCAGAACTCTGGTGTGAACAGGTAGCTAGCCAGCAGCCACTGAAATAACAGGGACTGAACAAATAAAACAGGGACCAGCGCAGGCCCCAGCAGGGGAACCCGGCTGACCTCATACAGAAGGCAGAAAAACAAAAGAAAACAAAACCACAGAAATGAGCAGAAAATAGCTTATCTGAAAGTTGCAGGAGCCCGCAGCAAGCTGACTTCCAAACTGGACCAGGAAGAGAAAACTAACCACCGGCGAGGATCATGGGAAAGTTACTCCCTTAAATCTCCCCAGTCATCACTCCCAGATTGCCAATCATCCCAGCTGGATCCTCAGCTGAAGGACCTCTGTCAGTCAAGGCGGTTTCATTAATATCAACAGCCACCAGAGGAGCCCCAACTCAGAATCCAGAACATTCACAGTTGCTGTGCCCCGTCACTCACCCTGAATTTATCATTTGCAGTGCCCCGTCCTCTCCCCCACTTCATCATTTGCAGTCCCCCACTTTAATTTGAAATCCCCTTACTTCATCCATTGCAGTCCCCTATCACCCCCTCACTTCATCTGCAGTGCCCCTCCATCATATGCAGCCCCCGCACCCCACTCCATCATGTGAAGCCCCATTCACCCCCTATCATGTGCAGACCCATTCACCCCCCTCCATCATGTGCAGCCCCATTCACCCCCCTCCATTATGTACAGCCCCATTGTTAGGGTTCAAGTTCCCGCTGCTGCACAAGGGGAGTCTCGAACCCGTCTCGCTGCGGTCTCCCATTCATCTCCGGCCACAGTGGAGCCTGCTCAGCAGAGACGTCGGTCCAGGCATCTTGCCCACTCCTCTACTGTGCAGTGACTTGCTGCTGCCTTTCCTGGATGTGCTATTATAGCCAGTGCTGGAGCAGCCGTCTGTTACGGTTCGATTTCCCGCTGCTGCACAGGGGGAGTCTCGAACCCGTCCCGCTGCGGTCTCCCATTCATCTCCGGCCGCAGTGGAGCCTGCTCAGCAGAGACGTCGGTCCAGGCGTCTTGCCCACTCCTCTACTGTGCAGTGACTTGCTGCTGCCTTTCCTGGATCTGCTATTATAGCCAGTGCTGGAGCAGTCGTCTTTGAGACAAAGTCCTGCGTTTTCCCATCTGAGCATGCCCAGAGTGAGATCTCTCATTGGAGATGAGGGGTCACATGTTCAGGTGCTGCAGCGGCTCCTATTGGTCCGCCAGGAAGGTCATGTAGCTACGTGTGTTTGTAACAGCTTCTCATTGGTCCTTGTTCCTGGAAGGTCCTGTAGCTGTTGCTATAAAAGGGTAGCATGGCTGGGCCGCCATGCGCTAATATCAATCATTGTATACTATGCGCCAGTGTGGTCATGTGTATGTGTGGATAGGGACCCGGCTGAAATAAGCCACTAGAATACCGACTTAATCGGTGAGGAGTTTGGTATGTAGCTGGTCAGGGTCGGTGTCCTAGATGCCCTAGATTACCGGCATAACCGGTGAGGAGTTTTGATTGCCGTATTCAGGGTCTGGCGTTCAGACACCATAGATTGCGGGTGACTCCCGCGAGGACATTAGCACATGATCACGCTTTATGTACGCTTAGCACTTTACTGTGTATCTGAGTGCCTGACAGGACACAGCACTTTTCCTCAGCGACCCTGTGACGTAACAGGGTTCGCTTTCAACGCTAGACAGCGCCCTAGCATGTTTTCTTTGCGACTCAGTTGTATTTAGTGAGTTCGCACACATCGCCATATAGTGCTGTGGCTCTCCTTCTAGCGGCTCTGTGGAGTAACAGAGTTCGCACTTATTGCCACAGCGCGTTACGGCGTTTATGGTTGCGACTCTGCGGGATAACAGAGTTTGCTTCTTACGCCATTTTTACTAGCAGCAGGCACCGCTTGCACGGTGGACCCCGGGCTGCGAACGCACCTTTTTACATCATATATTTGGTGCGTTCCGCAGACCCTTAACATATTATTAGCGCCAGGGTCTGGCTAGTAAAATGGCGGATGACCAGCGTCTAACGCAGTACATCCAGCAGCTGGAGGGTAGGTTGGCGGCTCTTGAGCGCACAACCTCAGCTGTGGATGTTACCGCAGTCGCTGTTCAGGCTGCTAGCGTCGCTGCAGCCAGTTTGTCCTCTGCCACCTCTGCCCCTACGTTATCCCACCTCCCGCTTCCTGACAAGTTTGCCGGTGACAGCAAGCAATGTCGGGGATTCGTGAGTCAGTGCTCAATACAGCTCGAGCTTCTGGCTGCACGTTTCCCCACGGATCGGGCACAAGTGGTTTTTGTATTATCTCTACTCTCGGGCAGAGCGTTGGAATGGGCAACGCCGCTGTGGGAGCGAGACGATCGTGTGGTGCGGAGTGCTTCTCGGTTTTTAGAGGCTCTGAAAAAGGTCTTTTTAGGACCTCAGGTCACGCACGATACTGCGCTCCAACTGCTGGCAATGTCACAGGGCTTGTCCATGGTCAGCCAGTTCTCAGTCCAATTTCGGACTTTGGCCTCTGAATTAGAGTGGCCAGATAAAGTTCTTATTCCAGTGTTCTGGAGAGGACTGGCAGATCATGTAAAGGACGCTTTGGCTACCAGGGAGATTCCTGCCACACTGGAGAAACTCATTTCTATATCTACCCGCATCGACCTCCGTTTTCACGAGCGGAGGTTAGAGCGGACCCAGTGTAGGCAGAGGTTTCGGCTGGCACCCACCTTTGACAAACCTCTTGAATTTCCCATTTGGGCGTCCGACTCCCCAGAAACCGTGGAGACTTCTCGAGTGGAATCTAAGTCTCGGACCACTCGAGTATCCGTGGTCTGTAGAGTGTGCCAGCAGCCAGGACATTATGCCAATAGATGTCCCCAGCGATCACGTACACGTTCGCGTCTAGTGACCATGGGAGGAGGTTCACTAGAGTCAACAGCATTCGCCTCCAAGCTGTCCTTTAAAGGGACAATCTCTTTTGGTCAATCCACCCTAACAGTTGAGCTATATGTGGATTCTGGAGCAGAGGGGAACTTTATGTCCTCTGCTTTTGCTCTCCGTCACACAATACCTCAGGTGATGCTCACCAAACCGGTGACTGTTCGAGTGGTGAATGGCTCCATACTGCCCTCACAGATCACTCATCAGACGATCCCTCTCACATTAGCTATGTCTCCTTCCCATCAGGAGATTATTTCTTTCCTTGTCCTTCCTGAGGGTATAGATGAGGCTCTGCTGGGAGTACCCTGGCTTCGTCTTCACTCCCCACATATTGAGTGGTTCTCTGGAAGATACGGGGTTGGAGTGAGTCTTGTAGAGGTAAATGTGTGAGGGAGTGTGTTCAGGTTGCTACTACAGGGATACCCGCAGATCTCACTTCCCTGCCCTTGTGCTATTGGTCCTATGTAGACGTGTTCTCCAAAAAGGCTGCGGAGACTCTTCCGCCTCACCGCCCCGTGACTGTCCTATTGACCTCTTGCCTGGAGCAGAACCTCCCCGGGGAAGGGTCTATCCTCTCTCTCTTCCGGAGACGGAGGCTATGTCCCAATACATTCAGGAAAATCTGGCAAGAGGGTTCATCAGGAAGTCAGTGTCACCTGCTGGGGCAGGTTCTTCTTTGTGCAAAAGAAGAACGGAGAATTACGTCCCTGCATAGATTACAGGGGTCTTAACGCCATTACCGTTAAGAATAAATACCCGCTGCCTTTAATTTCTGAGCTATTTGATAGGCTTCGGGAGCAAGGGTATTTACCAAATTAGACCTGTGGGGTGCTTACAACCTGATTCGCATCCGCGAGGGGGACGAGTGGAAGACGACTTTTAATACCAGGGATGGGCACTATGAGTATCTGGTGATGCCCTTTGGGCTCTGTAACGCCCCATCCGTTTTCCAAGACTTTGTTAATGACATCTTCCGGGATATGCTTTCCACCTCGGTCGTGGTCTATCTGGATGATATTCTCATCTTCTCTCCAGATATTGACTCCCACCGGAGAGATGTCTGCAGGGTCTTCGACCTCTTGCGGGCAAATTCCCTTTATGCAAAGTTGGAGAAATGCGTGTTTGAGCAGGAGTCTTTACCATTCTTGGGCTATATCATCTCCGCCCAGGGATTGGCTATGGATCCTGCCAAATTACAAGCTGTGATGGACTGGCAAGAACCTCATTCCTTTAAAGCGGTGCAGCGCTTTATGGGGTTCATTAATTATTATCGCCAGTTCATTCCCCATTTCCCAACTTTGGTAGCTCCCGTGGTTGCCCTCACCAAAAAGGGAGCTAATCCTAAATTGTGGTCTGAAGAGGTCTCCAAGGCCTTCACTTCTATTAAGTCCCATTTCGCTAGCGCTCCCATCCTACATCGCCCCGATGTTGATAAGCCATTTATATTGGAGGTGGATGCCTCGTCCGTTGGTGCTGGAGCAGTCCTCTTCCAAAAGGATGCTCAAGGTCGGAAGCATCCATGCTTCTTTTTCTCCAAGACCTTCACACCAGCAGAGAGGAATTATTCCATCGGGGACAGGGAGTTGCTAGCAATGAAGTTGGCCTTCTCGGAGTGGAGACATTTGTTGGAGGGAGCTCGCTTTCCCTTCCAAGTCTTCACGGATCACAAAAATTTGGTATATCTTCAGACAGCCCAGCGGCTTAATTCTCGCCAGGCCAGATGGTCCTTGTTCTTCTCCCGGTTTCATTTCACTCTGCATTTCCTCTCGGGAGAGAAGAACATTCGTGCCGACGCTCTCTCTCGCTCTGTAGTGTCATCTGAAGAGGAGGTGGAAGAGCCTCGGCTTATCGTCCCCTCAGAGAGCCTGAGAACAGTGGCCCCGGTTTCGCTAGAGTCTGTGCCCCCGGCAAGACTTTTGTGCCTACCAATTTGCGACCGGAGGTACTCTCTTGGGCACATTCGTCCAGGGTGGGTGGACACTTTGGGGCAAAGAGGACATCTGTATTGCTGGCGAGGACTTATTGGTGGCCGCATATGGTCCGTGACGTTGGGGACTATGTTCGGGCGTGTGTCTCCTGCGCCAAGAATAAGTCTCCACGACAATGGCCAGCCGGGTTACTTTACCCTTTGCTGGTGGCAGACAGGCCCTGGGAGATGGTTGGGATGGACTTTGTGGTGGGCTTGCCCAAGTCTTGGGGTTGCACCATCATTTGGGTAATCACCGACCATTTTTCCAAAATGGTGCATTTGGTGCCGCTTCCACGGTTACCTTCTGCACGGGCTCTGGCAGCGTTGTTCGTTAGGCACATCTTCCGTCTACACGGCATGCCGGACAAAATTGTCATGACCGAGGTCCCCAGTTTGCGTCTCGGTTCTGGAGAGAGCTTTGTCGTCTACTCAGTATTGAGTTAAATCTCTCTTCAGCATACCATCCTGAGACGAATGGGTTGGTAGAGAGGGCCAACCAGACCTTGGTCACCTATCTACGACATTTTGTCTCAGCCAGGCAGGATGACTGGGCGTCCTTGCTACCATGGGCTGAGTTTGCACTAAACAATGCTGATTCCACCGGACAGACTCCATTCCTCTAAACTACGGTCAGCATCCGCGGGTTCCGGTGCCCATGCCTGTGTCTTCCGACGACTCAAGGGTGGCAGACTGGGCTGTGAAGGCACGGGACATTTGGGACCGTACCCAGGATGCCATTCAGGCATCCAAGGAGAGGATGAGGTCCTCCGCCGACGCACATCGGCGCCCCGCTCCAACATTTGCTCCTGGGGACATGGTGTGGCTCTCCGCCCGTAACATCAGGCTGCGAGTTGAGTCCACTAAGTTGGCACCCCGCTACCTGGGTCCTTTCAAGGTCCTCGAGCAGGTTAACCCTGTGGTATACCGCCTAGCCCTTCCGCCTCGCCTTGGTATCACTGACACCTTTCACGTGTCCCTCTTGAAACCCGTGTCCATTTCCCGGTTTACCGAGTCATCTGCCGGGACGTCGGTTCATCTACCGACGACCATGAGGTGAACGCCATTGTTGGGTGCAAGGTGGTACGAGGCAAAAAAATTTATTTGGTGGATTGGAGGGGTTATGGGCCTGAGGATAGATCCTGGGAGCCTGCCGAGCATGTTCACGCTCTGCAGCCTTTGAGCGGGGGGTAATGTTAGGGTTCGATTTCCCGCTGCTGCACAGGGGGAGTCTCGAACCCGTCCCGCTGCGGTCTCCCATTCATCTCCGGCCGCAGTGGAGCCTGCTCAGCAGAGACGTCGGTCCAGGCGTCTTGCCCACTCCTCTACTGTGCAGTGACTTGCTGCTGCCTTTCCTGGATCTGCTATTATAGCCAGTGCTGGAGCAGTCGTCTTTGAGACAAAGTCCTGCGTTTTCCCATCTGAGCATGCCCAGAGTGAGATCTCTCATTGGAGATCAGGGGTCACATGTTCAGGTGCTGCAGCGGCTCCTATTGGTCCGCCAGGAAGGTCATGTAGCTACGTGTGTTTGTAACAGCTTCTCATTGGTCCTTGTTCCTGGAAGACAGCGCCCTAGCGTGTTTTCTTTGCGACTCAGTTGTATTTAGTGAGTTCGCACACATCGCCATATAGCGCTGCGGCTCTCCTTCTAGCTGCTCTGTGGAGTAACAGAGTTCGCACTTATTGCCACAGCGCGTTACGGCATTTATGGTTGCGACTCTGTGGGATAACAGAGTTTGCTTCTTACGCCATTTTTACTAGCAGCAGGCACCGCTTGCACGGTGGACCCCGGGCTGCGAACGCACCTCTTTACATCATATATTTGGTGCATTCCGCAGACCCTTAACACATCTTTGAGACAAAGTCCTGTTTTTTCCCATCTGAGCATGCCCAGAGTGAGATCTCTCATTGGAGATCAGGGGTCACATGTTCAGGTGCTGCAGCGGCTCCTATTGGTCCGCCAGGAAGGTCATGTAGCTACGTGTGTTTGTAACAGCTTCTCATTGGTCCTTGTTCCTGGAAGGTCCTGTAGCTGTTGCTATAAAAGGGTAGCATGGCTGGGCCGCCATGCGCTAATATCAACCATTGTATGCTATGCGCCAGTGTGATCATGCGTATGTGTGGTTAGGGACCCGGCTGAAATAAGCCACTAGAATACCGACTTAATCGGTGAGGAGTTTGGTATGGTAGCTGGCCAGGGTCGGTGTCCTAGATGCCCTAGATTACCGGCGTAACCGGTGAGGAGTTTTGATTGCCGTATTCAGGGTCTGGCGTTCAGACGCCATAGATTGCGGGTGACTCCCGCGAGGACATTAGCACATGATCACGCGTTATGTACGCTTAGCACTTAACTGTGTACCTGAGAGCCTCACAGGACACAGCACTTTTCCTCTGCGGCCCTGTGACGTAACAGGGTTTGCTTTCGACGCTAGACAGCGCCCTAGCGTTTTGCTTTGCGGCTCACTGAAGCTAAGTGAGTTCGCACCTATCGCCATATAGCGCTGTGGCATTTCCGTTAGCGGCTCTGGGTATTAACAGAGTTCGCACTTACTGCCACAACGTGCTACGGCGTTTATTTTAGCGACTCTGCGGGATAACAGAGTTCGCTACTTTCGCCATTTACTAGCAGCAGGTTCCGCCTGCATGGTGGACCCCGGGCTGCGAACGCACCTCTCTACCTCATATATTTGGTGCGTTCCGCAGACCCTAACACCCATTCACCCTCCTTTCATCATGTGCAGCCCCCACACCCCCCTTTCATCATGTACAGCCCCCGAAGTCCCTTCCATCATGTACAGCCCCCGCACCTCCTTATCATGTACAGCCCCTGCAGCCCTCTTTCATCATGTACAGCTCACACACCCCACCCCATCATGTACAGCCCCCGCACCCCCCTCCATCATGTACAGCTCCCACACCCACTTTCATCATGTACAGCCCCCTTTCATCATATACAGCCCCCACAGCCTCCTTTCATCATGTACAGCCCCCGCACTCCTTTTTATCATTTACAGCCCCCGTAACCCCCTTTCATCATGTACAGCCCCCACAGCCCCCTTTCATTATGTACAGCCCCCGAAGTCCTTCCATCATGTACAGCCCCCGCACCACCTTATCATGTACAGCCCCTGCAGCCCCCTTTCATCATGTACAGCTCACACACCCCACCCCATCATGTACAGCCCCCGCACCCCCCTCCATCATGTACAGCTCCCACACCCACTTTCATCATGTACAGCCCCCTTTCATCATATACAGCCCCCACAGCCTCCTTTCATCATGTACAGCCCCCGCACTCCTTTTTATCATTTACAGCCCCCGTAACCCCCTTTCATCATGTACAGCCCCCACAGCCCCCTTTCATCATGTACAGCCCCCACATCCCCCTTTCATCATGTACAGCCCCCGCAGCCCCCTTTAATCATGTACAGTCCCCGCAGCCCCTCATCCACTGAATTCATGTTACAAAGAAAAAAAGTTTTCCATACTTACGTCAGAGTCACAGCCATTCCCCAGCAGCGCCTCTGCTTCTAGCCTCCGGTACATGTCGGTGACCGCGTGATGACATCATCACACAGGCCCAACACCTGAAAGTAGAGAGGGAGGGAGCAGGAACTGTGCAACCGTCAAGGTGACTGCCATGCACAGCTCCCGGCCCCGGCTTGAACACTGTGATGCAGGCGGCTGTGTCTTCTGCACAGTACAGCGGGTACGGCCACTCACAATTTGCTGTGAGGCTGGCCCTGTACAGGTGCTGGGGTAGCGGCCCGGGGGGCATTTGCCTCTCTGCCACCTAGCCAAGCCCGCCCCTGATTTCATAAGATGCTCCATAGATTATGCCCCCATAAGATGCTCCATAGATTATGCCCCCATAAGATAGTCCATAGATTATGCCCCATAAGATGCTCCATAGATTATGCCCCCATAAGATGCCCATAGATTATGCCCCATAAAATGCTCCATAGATTATGCCCCATAAGATGCTCCATAGAATAGGCCACATATGCTGCTGCTGCAAATAAAGAAAAACCTGACATACTCATCTCTCGTCGCTAGGGGCCAGGTGCCAGTGTCCTGAGCAGGTGGGGACACCGGCACGCTATGGGGACAGGTGCCGGTGTCACCGCTAGCTCAGGGCCCCGGCACCTGCTATATTCACTGTCCCTGGTCCACCGCTGCGCACCGCTCCGTTTTCCGGGTCCTCTGTCAGTGACGTTCAGGCAGAGGGCGCTGTGCGCACTAACTACGTCATCGCTCCCTCTGACCTGAAGGTCACAGCCAGAGGACGCAGAGGACACAGCGGCACACAGCGGTGGACCGGTGACAGGTGAATATCGCATATACTGACACGCTCCTGATGTGGTCTCTGCAGCCCCGCTTCTCCAACGGTATCAGGCTCCTTCCTTCAGCGGTCATGTTGTACCGCTCATTAAAGTCATGAATGTGCGCATATTCATGACTTTAATGAGCGGTACCACATGACTGCTGAAGGAAGGAGCCTAAGACCATGGGAGAAGCAGGGAGGCTGTAGAGACGGGGGGGTGAACATGATCTGACACCCTCGCTCCCCCTCTCCCGCTGACCCCCGGTATAAGCCAAGAGGGGGACTTTCAGCCTTAAAAAATGGGCTGAAAATCTCCGCTTATATGCGAGTATATACTGTAATTAGAATTACCTGTTTGATTCAAAAGATTATCCACAACCTTGATGCCTTTATCATGTGCTATAGATGTACAGTACAGACCAAAAGTTTGGACACACCTTTTCATTCAAAGATTTTTCTGTATTTTCATGGCTATGAAAATTGTAGAATCACACTGAAGGCATCAAAAGTATGAATTAACACATGTGGAATTATACATTACACTTTACAAAAAAGTGTGAAACAACTGAAAATATGTCTTATATTCTAGGTTCTTCAAAGTAGCCACCTTTTGCTTAGATTACTGCTTTGCACGCAGAAAAGGTGAACGGATAGATTCTATTTGCCTGGTTCCAACCGTGTAGCATGGAGGAGGAGGTGTGATGGTGTGGGGGTGCTTTTCTGGTGACACTGTTGGGGATTTATTCAAAATTGAAGGCATAGTGAACCAGAATGGCTACTACAGCATCTTGCAGCAGCATGCTATTCCATCCGGTTTGCGTTTAGTTGGACCATCATTTATTTTTCAACAGGATAATGACCCCAAACACACCTCCAGGCTGTGTAAGGGCTATTTGACCAAGAAAGAGAGTGTTGGGGTGCAACGCCAGATGACCTGGCCTCCACAGTCACCAGACCTGAACCCAATCGAGATCGTTTGGGGTGAGCTGGACCGCTCACCGCTTCAATTTTGAATAAATCCCCAACAGTGTCACCAGCAAAGCACCCCCACACCATCACACCACCTCCTCCATGCTTCACAGTGGGAACTAGGCATTTAGAGTCCATCCGTTCACCTTTTCTGCTTGCAAAGCAGTAATCAAAGCAAAAGGTGGCTACTTTGGAGAACCTAGAATATAAGACATAGTTTCAGTTGTTTCACACTGTTTTGTAAAGTGTAATGTATAATTCCACATGTGTTAATTCATAGTTTTGATGCCTACAGTGTGATTCTACAATTTTCATAGTCATGAAAATACAGAAAAATCTTTGAATGAGAAGGTGTGTCCAAACTTTTGGTCTGTACTGTATATAGACTGGAAGCGTCCCATGTTGCCAGTATGGCCCCCTCTGGTAACCTATCTGAGGCCTTTATGTGGGAAAGGAACATTCCTTTGTCTAACAGGAATGACATAGTTTTTTTAATGAGAGGGGTAAGTATTCTTTCCAACAGAACTGCTAGTGGTGACAAAATGGAGTCTATTAAGGCAACTATAGGCCTACCCGAGGTTTTCTCATGGCATTTGTGGATTTTAGGTAATACATAAAAAATGGGAATGATGGCATCCCTTTTCTGTAAAAACTCAGATGTTTTCTTGTCAATAACTCCTTTGATGAGGTAATGGTCAATAACCTTTTTAATCTTGACTTCTATTGATTTCGAAGGATTACCTGGTAATCTGCAGTAGACATGTCTATTGGTTAACTGGGAAAGTATCTCATTAACATATATGGTTCTATCCATAATCACAGTGGCCCCTCCTTTATCCGCCAGCTTTATAACCAGATCTTTGTCCTCTATCAAGGACCGTAAAGCCTGTCTATCTGCTCCCTTCAACTTTGAGGGAGAATTGAGAAGATTCCTATTTCCCTTCTTAGATCTGTCATGTCTTTTTCCAGGAGGGCACTGAATATCTCCACCAGATGCCTATTTTTGATGGCATAAAGGAATTCATTTGTTTCACGCTCAAGTTATTTGGGTTAGCAAATGGGGCCTCCTGGCTGAGCCCCAATATTAGGCCTAATGATTTTGATTAGCAAATGGGGCCTCCTGACTGCAACATAGTTTTAGTCCAAACAATTTGTATTAGCAAATGGGGACTTCTGGCAGAACTCCAATATTAAGCCTAAAAATTTTCATTAGCAAATGGGGCCTACTGAGTCATGACTGCAACGCAGTTTTAGCCCAATTTGGATTAGCAAATGGGGCCTCCTGGCAGAACTCCAATATTAAGCCTAAAAATTTTGATTAGCAAATGGGGCCTACTGAGTCATGACTGCAACGCAGTTTTAGCCCAATTTGGGTTAGCAAATGGGGCCTGCTGACTGAACTCCAATATTAGGCCTAAAGATTTTCATTAACAAATGGGACTTCCTGATTCCTCACTGCAATACAGTTTTAGTCAACACGATTTGGGTTAGCAAATGGGGCCTCCTGGCTGAGCCCCAATATTAGGCCTAACGATTTTGATTATCAAATGGAGCCTCCTGACTGCAACATAGTCTTAGCTCAAACGATTTGTATTAGCAAATGAGGCCTCCTGGCTGAACCCAGATACTAGGTCTAAAGATTTTGTTTAGCAAATGGGACATCAGGATTCCTGACTGCAACACAGTTTTAGTCCAAACTATTTGGGTTAGCAAATGGGGCCTCCTGGCTGAACCCAGATAATAGGCCTAACGATTTTGTTTAGCAAATGGGACATCAGGATTCCTGACTGCAACACAGTTTTAGTCCAAACTATTTGGGTTAGCAAATGGGGCCTCCTGGCTTAACCCAGATTTTAGGCCTAACAATTTTGATTAGCAAGTGGGGCTTCCTGATTCCTGACTGCAACACAGTTTTAGCCTAAACTATTTGGATTAGCAAATGGGGCCTCCTGACTGCAACACAGTTTTAGCACAAACGATTTGAATTAGCAAATGGGGCCTCTTGAATGAACCCCAATAATGGCCTAACGATTTTGATTAGCAAATAGGGCCTCCTGATCCCTGACTGCAAAACAGTTTTATCCAAAACTATTTAGGTTAGCAAATGGGCCTCCTGGCTGAGCCCTAATATTAGGCCTAATGATTTTGATTAGCAAATGCGGCCTCCTGACTGCAACATAGTTTTAGCCCAAATTATTTGTAATAGCAAATGGGGCCTCCTGGCTGAACCCCGATATTAAACCTAATGATTTTGATTAGCAAATGGGGAACCCTGATTCCTGACAGCAGCACAGTTTTAACCCAAACAATTTGGATTAGCAAATGGGACCTCCTGTCTGCAATATAGCTTTAACCCAAATGATTTGGATTAGCAAATAGGGCTTCCTGGCTGAACCCTAACATAAAGCCTAACAATTTTGTTTAGCAAATGGTGCCTCCTGATTCCTGACTACAACACAGTTTTAGCCAAAACAATTTTGAGTAGAAAATGTGGACTCCTGCCTTACAACACCATTAGCACAATCTAGTTAGATGCTGGAAGATCTGTTTCACACAAGACAGGATCCTAGCTAACTAAATAACAAGTTCACTTCCAGCAGCAACAGGAGCTGATTCTCTGCACTGTTACCCTGAGAAAATGTCCGCTTTTTATTTTGTCAGTAACGAGACTTTGGCAGCCAAGCACAGAAGCCCTTGTGCCATAACGATGTGGATAGTTTGTGAACCCTGATTGGCTGCCGGAATGTACACACATTAAGTTATTAAAAAATATATATATATAACACTCCGCTGCTCCTCTGACTAGACACCCCCCAAAGTCAAAACAAAGGCATTAGTGGAAATGTGATCATTTACCGATCTTTGACCCAATTTTGCTGACTTTGAAGAAAAATGCTCGGGAAACCGAACACAAATATGAATGTGCTACGCTCTTGCCTAATTTGAGATTGTCGAACGTTTTCCGAACAAGTTTGCACATCTCTAGTGTGGAAGTCACTATTGCGTGGGGTGACTGCCTCATTATTTTACTGAACACTCCTCCCATTAGCCTAAGGCTGTTTCTAAATTGTACTGGATCCTAAATGCCCTTTACATTTGTAGGCTTTTTTGTATGGGAGAGGCATATTTGATAAAAATTAGGTGTAAGGTCCCATCAAACAAATGTACGCCTTGTTATAGCTGGTGGGCCGATTTGTCAGCCAAGTACCTTAATTTTACAAGTATATTCCATGTAGCAATAATGCAGTGTATATTCTATGTTTGCATTAGCACTTACAGTGTGCTGCTGTATTCTTACATTTTTATGTTGTTTTGTTAGGCAGCACTGGTTATTTTTTGCAGCATACTTTTAATGTGTGATGCAATATACCTGTCTAGGACACAATGTATTTTTATATAGTATTTAGAGACATTGTGTCGTAAGGCTGATGCAGTAATAGGGCCAAATGTTCAAGCAACAGGCTCAGAATTGAGGCTAGAATGGGTAGTTTGTTTAAGCTGTGAACAGATGAGGAAATGTGCTGGAAATGTGAGATGTCAAAAGCTTCTTGTTTTCCAAAATCTGCAGATACAAGTCGTGGTTGGGAAAAGTTTTCATGGAGTTCTGGGCCATATGGAAGTGAACAACTAATATCAAGATGGATGTCAGCAGTGAGTCACTATATATATAACTTTACCATAATCCCTTAAACATAGTCAGTATCACTGGTTTTTACTACATTGTGGTCACAATACAATGGTAATATTTTTTATTTAGTGACAGCATTGTCATCCAAAAAGGTGCACATTACACCCACTAGGGTTATTGTGCGACTCTGAAATTGCAAGCCTGCGATACCGCGGTTGAAGGCCACGTATGGATTTTTCCCCCCCATGCTGAACCCCTAGTTAGGTCTCATATACAAAAACACAGCGTACATACTGAAGCTGTGGTATCAGTGCTTTCCAGGCACTAAACCAATGTCAATATTTAGGCCCAGCAATAATATTCATGGTCAACATAGCTGGTAACTCCTGACCAGTGCCGCCATCAGGGTGTTATTTTCTTTGCTGCTGAATGGGGCCCCCCTCTAGTGCTTCTGCTCACTGGTCCCCATTGTGCAATAGAGTGCTGTATGCGGCACATACCTCTGCGCTGGGAGCTTCCCGGAGCTTCATGGCCATTTAAACTGGACAGCTGGCGACTGCGCAGATCCAGATTCAGCTCCAGCTCCTTCCATCTTCTCTAAACTTCTGGTCAGGTGACAGCGCGTATGCGATGACGTTATCGTGTACGTGCTGACTTGTACGAGGATACCAGAGGTAGAGCTGCAACTGAAGGGGATCGTCAGTGAGACAAGTATGAAAAACATTTTTTTTTCTTTTTTTTTTATAAAATGAATTAAATGGGTGGAGCGGGACTGCAAATGATGAAGTGAGTGGGGAGGGGGGACAGCAAATGATGAAGTGAGCAGGGGAGAAGGACTGCAAATAATGAAATGATGGAGACTGCAAATTATTACGTGAGGGATGGAAGGGGACTGCAAATGATGAAGTGAGTGGGGGACTGCAAATGATGAAGTGAAGGGGGACTGCAACTCAAGTGAGGGGAGACTGCAAACAATGAAGTGAGGGGGGAGGGGGGCTGCAAATAATGAAGTGGAGGGAGGGGACAGCAAATGATGAAGGGAGGGGGATTGCAAATGATGAAGTAAAGGGGGTTGGGGACTGCAAATTAAGTGTGTGGGGAGAGGGACTGCAAATGATGAAGTAAGTGGGGGAGGGGGACTGCAAATGATGAAGTGAGCGGGGAGGAGGACTACAAATAATGAAGTCAGTGGGGTTGGGGGCCTGCAAATGATGAAGTGAGGGGGGAAGGGGATTGCAAATGATGAACTGAAAGGGGAAGGGGGCCTGCAAATGATGAAGTGAGTGGGGAGGGG
Organism: Oophaga sylvatica; assembly: GCA_033576555.1. Lineage (NCBI taxonomy): Eukaryota > Metazoa > Chordata > Amphibia > Anura > Dendrobatidae > Oophaga > Oophaga sylvatica. The sequence goes on from JARQOD010002292.1 coordinate 54,178, forward strand.
AACTGCAAATAATGAAATGAGGGGGACTGCAAATTATGAAGTGAGCGGGGGAGGGGGACTGCAAATGTTGAAGTGAGTGGGGAGGGGAACTGCAAATAATGAAATGAGGGGGACTGCAAATTATGAAGTGAGAGGGGGAGGGGGACTGCAAATGTTGAAGTGAGTGGGGAGGGGAACTGCAAATAATGAAATGAGGGGGACTGCAAATGATGAAGTGAGCGGGGTAGAGGGCCTGCAAATGATGATGTGAGTGGGGAGGGGAACTGCAAATAATGAAATGAGGGGGACTGCAAATGATGAAGTGAGTGGGGGAAGGGGACTGCAAACTATGAAGTGCGTGGGGGAGGGGTACTGCAAATGATGAATTGAGGGGGGTAACGAAGGACTGCCAATGATGAAGTGAGGGGGGACTGAAAATTATGAAGTGGGGGGGAGACGGGGCAACCATCACCGCAATGGAGGGGCCAATGGAGCATGATTAGCACTAGAGTATTGACCCTAATGAATAAGGGACATGGATATAAGTGTCTCTTGCTGCATAAGGCATCTAGGCAAAGGAAAACTATCTCTTTTGACACCCCCATAGGCTGGAAAAGTGGGGGAGTAAATGATGATGTATTGAGATTGGGGTATGGGGGACCGTAAATGATGAATTGAGGGTGGGGGACAACAAATGATAATGAATTGGGGTGGGACAGCAAATAATGATAAATTGAGGGTGGGGGAGAGTAAATGATGTATTGAATGTGGGGGAGAGCAGTTGATAATGAATAGAGGGTGGAGGTGGGAGAAGACATGACATAATGAATTGTTGCGGAAGGGGCATGTAAATATAATGAATCGAGGGTGAGGGAGGTACAGAGAGGTGGGCGTTGAGGATGCAGTGACTGGTATTGAATTGGGGGAAAAAATACACAGGTTCTAAATAATTTATATATTTATTAGGTGGGGAAAGTGGCTATTTATAGTTAGTCGGGCACAGTGGTGGATTACAATTTATACATGTGGTCAAATTGTTAGTACTCGTTTATTGACAGAAGAACCCACAATGGTGACAGAAATAACTTGAATCTGACAAAAGTAATAATAAATAAAAAATCTATGAAAATTAACAAATGAAAAAAGACAGACATTGCTTTTCAACCATGCTTCTGCAGAATTTAAAAAAAAAATAAAATTCATAAATAGGCCTGGACAGAAATGATGTTACCCTTAACTTAATATTTTGTTGTACAACCTTTGAGGCAATGACTGCAAACGATTCCTGTAACTGTCAATGAGACTTCTGCACCTCTCAACTGGTATTTTGGCCCACTCCCCAAAAGCAAACTGCTCCAGTTGTCTTGTGTTTGACGGTAGCCTTTTCCAGACAGCATGTTTCAGCTCTCTCCAAAGATGCTCAATAGGACTTAGGTCAGTGCTCATAGAGGGCCACTACAAAATAGTCCAATGTTTTCCTCTTAGCCATTCTTGGGTGTTTTTAGCTGTGTGTTTTGGGTCATTATCCTGTTGCAAGACCCATGACCTGCGACTGAAACCAAGCTTTCTGACACTGGGCAGCACAATTCTCTCTAGAATCCCTAGTCTTGAGATTTTATTGTACCCTGCACAGATTCCAGACACCCTGTGCCAGATGCAGCAAAGCAGCCACAGAACATAACAGAGCCCCCTCCATGTTTCACACTAGGGACAGTGTTCTTTTCTTGATATGCTTCATTTTTCCATCTGTGAACATAGAGCTGATGTGCCTTGCCAAAACATTAAATTTTTGTCTCATCTGTCCATTGGACATTCTCTCAGAAGCTTTGTCATCTGTTTAGAAGTTTTTCTGCGCTCTTTTGTTACTATTCGTATTATCCATCTCTTTGATTTGTCATCAATGTTCCTCCTGCGGCCACATCCAGGGAGGTTGTCTACAGTCCCATGGAGCTTAAATTTCTGAACAACATCAGCAACTGTAGTTACAGGAACATCAAGCTGCTTAGAGATGGTCTTATATCTGTAGCCCTCTATACAGGCCCACTCACTGATTCCAAGATTATAGACACCTGTGATGCTAAATAGTGGACACACCTTGATTTAACATGTCCATTTTGTCACATTATTTTCAGGGGTACCATCGTTTATGTCCAGGCCTATTTCATGAGTTTTATTTTCTTAAAAATTCTGTGGAGGCATGGTTGAAAAACAATGTCTGACTTTCATTTGTTCATTTTTGTAGATTTTTAATTTATTATTACTTTTGTCAGATTCAATTTATTTCTGTGACCATTGTGGGTATTTCTGTCATTAAATGAGGGGTACCAACAATTTTGACCACGCGTGTATAAAAATGAACAAATGAAAGTCAGACATTGCTTTTCAGCCATGCTTCAACAGAATTTAAAAAAATAAAACTCATGAAATAGGACTGGACAGAAATGATGGTACCCTTAACTTAATATTTTGTTGCACAACCTTTTGAGGCAATCACTGCAATCAAACAATTCCTGTAACTGTCAATGAGAATTCTGCACCTCTCAACTGGTATTTTGGCTCACTCCTCAAGAGTAAACTGCTCCAGTTGTCTCGTGTTTGAAGGTTGCCTTTTCCAGACGGCATGTTTCAGCTTTCTCCAAAGATGCTCTATAGGATTACATCAGGGCTCATAGTGTTAGAACTCTCCTATTAGGTTTTTTTTTATCTTGCTGGTCACATGACCTTTGTGGCCTATTTAATCCGGCTACACCCTTCTGGCTTTGCTGGACTTCATTGTAACTTATACTCTTAAGCTAGCCAGGTGCTTTGTTACCTAACTCAGACAGTTTTTGCTTGGTCTTTTGACCTCTATGTTCTATGTTCTTTGTTTTGCCTTTTGCAGCTTCTACTTCTGTTAGGAGGTGTCCATCTTTTCTCCCAGTCCCTAGTCCTTGTAGGGATCCCTCCCTCACATCTATAGGTCTTCGTTCAGACTAGCTGAGGACTTTATCGGGTCTGATCGCAGGATCAGGTTCCCCGTTACATTGTAGGGATCCAGCTTAGTTCTATTGTAGGGACAGACCTCCCTTCTTTCCTTAGTGCTTGTAGCAGATCATAACAGTAAATCCAGCCCAAAAATATCTCTAAGGAATGATTTCCAGTTTTCATCATGGTGTCGGTTCAGGATTTGGCTCATCGCTTGCAGGGACTCTCTCTGGAGGTGACTGAGATCCAGCAACACGCGAGTAGTTGTTCTGAAGCACAACTTTCGTGGAGCCAAAGGTACGTTTGCCTGATTTATTTTTTGGTGAACAACAAGATTTTTTTTCTTTTAAAAATGCTTGCTTGTTGTATTTCCGTTTGAGACCCAGATCCTCTGGTGATGAATCACAGCGCATAGGGTTCATTATGTCACTTTTGCACAAAGAACCTCAGGACTGGGCCTTTTCTCTGCAACCTAGTGATCCATGCTTTAGATCAGTGGATAGTTTTTTTTCTGCTTTGGGGTTATTATATGACTATCCTGATCGTGTTTCATCAGCTGAGACAGAATTGAGACGTTTGAGACAGGGATCAGGTAATGTGGAAAAATAATGTACTCACTTCCGTCGGTGGTCTACTCAGGTGGGGTGGAACGATTCAGCTTTGAAAAGTTTATTTCTTGCAGGGCTAAGTGAAAGGGTTAAATATTTGCTGATTGATTATCCCATACCTGGTAACTTGCAAGAGGCTATGCAATTAGCCATACGGCTGGATAGGAGACTGCGTGCAATGGTTAATGAGAGTAAATCCTCTGCCATATCAGCTCCAAGTCTTGAGAGTTTCTGTTCTGACATTGGAGAGCCGATGGAGATCGGAGCGATGGCAAAAAGACTGCCGGTTTTCTGAAGGTTTGTGCTTTTATTGCAGCAAATCTGACCATTTCATTAAGAACTGTGTTCTTCGTAGGAACAAAGAAAAAAAAAAGGTCAGTTTTGCCCGTATAGCCTGTTTAAATACTAAGGGCGTTTTTCTTTCTGCCACTACTACTGCTGCTCAGGAAGAATTAATGGATTTTCGGGTATTTGTCGATTGTGGTTCCACTCTGAATGTGATTGATGGGGAATTCTTGGAAAAACTTAAATTAAAACCTAAACCTTTGTCATCTCCTATTGTTGTGGTTTCTGTTGATGGTTCTTCCTTGAAGAATGTTACTCACAAGATCTGTGAATTTCCTCTCACTATTAATGGCGTTCACCAAGAGAATTTGGATTTGGTAGTTTTGAATAATTTGCCTTCTCCAGTGATTTTGGGGTTACCCTGGTTAAAATTACACAATCCTGTACTGGACTGGTCTACCAATGAAATTAAGTCCTGGAGTTCGAAGTGTTATGACAAATGTTGTAACAGGTGTATTGCTGCTGTGGATAAAGGGGAATTACCTGTACCTATTCAGGATTTTTGTAAAGTTTTTTTCTGAGAAGGAATCGCAGATTTTGCCCCCTCATAGAGACTATGATTGTACTATTGAATTTGTCCCTGGAGCGACTCTTCCTAAAAGTCGTTTATTTAATTTGACTATTCCTGAGAGAAAGGCTTTGGAGGAGTACATACAGACAAGCTTGGCCGCCGGTCACATTAGGCCTTCCAAGTCTCCTGTGGCTGTTGGATTTTTTTTTGTTAAAAAAAAGGACGACGTTTTACATCCTTGTCTGGACTTTCGTGAGATTAATAAAATTACTGTATGCAATCCTTACCCACTGCCATTGATTCCTGATTTGTTTAACCAGTTAGTGGGGGCCAAGTGGTTTTCCAAAATTGATCTTCGGGGGGCATACAATTTTTTGCGCATGAAGGAGGGTGATGAATGGAAGACTGCGTTTAACACTCCTGTGGGGCATTTTGAGAATCTGGTTATGCCTTTTGGTCTTACCAACGCTCCTGCATTTTTTCAGAATCTTATTAATGACATCCTTAGACCTTTGATCGGCAAAAGTGTGGTTGTGTATTTGGATGACATTTTGATTTATTCACCGGATCTGGAGTCTCATTGGCGGAGTGTGCGTGAATTATTACAGTTGTTAATGGACAATTCGCTTTTTGCTAAGCTGGAGAAATGTGAGTTCGCTGTACAGAGAATTAGTTTTTTGGGCTACATTATCTCCAGCGAAGGTTTTGAGATGGACCCGGTGAAAGTTCAAGCTGTGCAGGAATGGCCTAGGCCTATTGGTTTGAAATCGTTACAGAGGTTTTTGGGTTTCGCCAATTATTATAGAAAATTCATTAAAAATTTTTCTATTATTGTCAAACCACTGACCGATCTCACCAGGAAAGGTGCTAATGCGGTTCAGTGGACTACTGAGGCCATTGAAGCTTTTGTGTTTCTAAAGGAGAGGTTCAGCTCTGCTCCCATCCTTATGCAGCCTGATGTGACTAAACCATTTTTGGTTGAGGTTGATGCTTCTTCTGTGGGGTCGGCGTGGTGTTGTCTCAGGAAAACACGGATGGAGTGCATCCTTGTGCTTTTTTTTTCAAAAAAAATTTCTGAGACTGAACTGAATTACGATATTGGTATCTGCCGTGCCTGAAGAGGAAAATTTTTCTGGTGATTTGGAGAAAGTTTGGACGGATGTGCGTGGTAATCTTCAGGAGGCTAACAGAAAATCTAAAGGGTACTTTGATAGGAAATGGCAAGAGGTTTTGTTTGCTATTGGTGACATGGTTTGGTTATCCTCTAAGAATCTGAGGTTGAGGATTCCTTCTAAAAAATTTGGTCTGAAGTTTGTAGGGCCCTTTAAGGTGCTTCAGGTTGTTAACCAAGCTGCTGTTAGGTTGGAGGTTCCTACCTCCTGGAAGATTAATCCGGTGTTTCATGTTTCTCTGTTGAAAAGAGCTGATGTGTCAAATGGAGACGCCTCTGCCACTGTTCCCCCGGTGGTGGAGGACGGGGAATATGAAATTTCTCGCATCCTAAATTCTAGATGGTATAGAGGGAGTTTGCAGTATCTCGTCGCTTGGAAGGGTTTCGGACCCGAGGATAACTCATGGGTGAGGGCAGATGATGTTTCTGCGTCCAGACTTGTCAGAGCGTTTCACAAGAGGTTTCCGGATAAGCCTGGGCCTAGGGGATCCGGAGGATCCTCTTAGAAGGGGGGGGTACTGTTAGAACTCTCCTGTTAGGTTTTTTTATCTTGCTGGTCACATGACCTTTGTGGCCTATTTAATCAGGCTCCACCCTTCTGGCTTTGCTGGACTTCATTGTAACGTATACTCTTAAGCTAGCCAGGTGCTTTGTTACCTAACTCATACAGTTTTTGCTTGGTCTTTTGACCTCTATGTTCTATGTTCTTTGTTTTGCCTTTTGCTGCTTCTACTTCTGTTAGGAGGTGTCCATCTTTTCTCCCAGTCCCTAGTCCTTGTAGGGATCCCTCCCTCACATCTATAGGTCTTCGTTCAGACTAGCTGAGGACTTTAGCGGGTCTGATCGCAGGATCAGGTTCCCCCTTACATCGTAGGGATCCAGCTTAGTTCTATTGTAGGGACAGACCTCCCTTCTTTCCTTAGTGCTTGTAGCAGATCATAACACATAGAAGGCCACTTCAGAATAGTCCAATGTTTTCCTCTTAGCCATTCTTGGGTGTTTTTAGCTGTGTGTTTTGGGTCATTATCCTGTTGCAAGACAAATGACCTGCGACTAGTGTTGAGCGATATTGCTCGATATCTAAAAATATCGTATCGAAATTGTATCGCCGATAGCACTAAATATCGTCGATATCTGATTTCGATACCGGAAGTCCCATGTAAGTCTATGGGAACAAAATATCGCAACAAAAAAAACCCTTTCTTTCGTTGTAAACACAAAATATACACACATAGAATACATATTATATATATATATATATATATATATATATACATGTCATTGTGACATATATATATACATATATTTATAGTTTATACACTTCTACATAGTAAAATCGACTCTAATTCAATTGTCGGGTAAAGACGTGACATACCCCATAGAAGTCGACGGGCTCGGTGCCGAGTACCCCGAAAACCTCTGGCTCTGTGCGACTCAACTTGGGCGTCACGAACAGGATTCTGTAGCTCGCTATAAGCGAGTCCTGTGTGCCTGAATTGCACTGGTTTTGTGCTTGAGAATTGCTAAAATCATCAGAGAATGTATTTGCCATTTTTCCGCCATATCTGCGTCACGACGAGGCACTGGTGAAGAAGAAGGGCGTGCTCTTCGTGGGTGTCACTCACTCAGTGGCGTGAAAACGATGGCCGCCCACTGTAAATGGTACTGCAATGTAACATCGTGCCCCACAGCTCTGGAGTTCCGCCTCCTCATCCTCCTCAGTGTGCGGAAACTAACACGAAGGTCCCGCCTCCCTACAAAAGAGGGGCCCTCTCCAGAAATGACACATGTGACTTGGCAGAGATGGCTAATGGACACGACGAGCAGAAGTGGGAAGGGATGGAGCAGTCAGAGCTCTCCCCCCACGGAAGCGACCCGATCGCCACGGAATCACCGTTGGGCACCCGGCCTGTAAACCCTCCTACGCTGCAAGAAGCGTAGGATACCCTGAGAGGCCTGGCCCGGCACCGGGAGGAGGTCGCCAGGATGGAAGCCAGCTGGCGTGCCCTAAAAATAAACTTGGAGCGGCGCCAATCCCTCTTACCTGAATTGTCTGACTCTGTACCGGAAGGTGAGGCACCCGTTATAGTAGAGGAGCCCTTGCAATGTGATCCGGTTGACGTTGTCGCAGTGGAGGCACCCGTTCCTGCAAAAACCGCAGCACCGTCAGCAGCACCCCAGATCCCGCTGTCTGCCCCGGTCGCTGAGACAGAAGAAGAAGACACCCGTCCTCATGGAGGAGGCCGCGCAGGCACCAGAGCACTACCTGCCTGTACCGGAGCCCCGACTGTCATCTGATTTAGAGCCGTCTGCTTCCTCCGCAGGGGAGCGCCGCCAGGACTGGGGGGCGACAGGAGAGCTGCTGCAAACCGGACACTGTAAGCTGCAGTGGAGTGGTGGAGACATGGAGCAACTGGTGGAGGAGAATTATAACCGGCGTCAGGAGGAAGAGTGGAGACGTTGGGAGCGGGAAGCAGAGCGACAAAGGGAGCAGCGCGAATCCCAGAAACTTCGCCAACGTCACCTGGAAAAGGACCGGGCAGATAAGGACCGAATGAGAAAAGATAAAGGAACCCTGAGTGAGCCGCGGCGTAAGGGTGCAGTACGGAGCTTTAAATTGAAAGGTGGGTGGGGCTTCATCAAGGAGCCTGGACTTTATTTAGAAGTCTTTGTGACCCGGCGGGACGTGGAGGCTCACCTCCCAGAAGGACACCCGGTGAGGGACCTGTTGCCAGGAGACTTGGTGACTTACACCCGACACTGGGGTTACAATGGGTGGTACGCCCTAAATGTTACCAGGTGCGACCCCTACTCCCCAGAGTGTCAGAAACCTGTGAGACCCTCGAAGCCTTCAGCCTCCCACATCCAGGCCTCTGCAAAAGTGCCCACCCCACGCCGTAAATCTCCCCAGCCTCCCTCAGTGGTCTCCTCAGCAGCCCCAGCTATGGACATGATAAGTATAGCTGGCCCGTACCCGGCGCCTGTTAGGCCCCCTGGGGTTCGTACAGTCCGTGACATAGGGCTCCAGACCCGGAGAGAGATGAAAGAGGTGGCCACACAGACCCAGATAGCGGGTCACGACTTGACTGTACAGGCCACACGACGTCATCAGGTCCTGGTGGACCTTGGTGTCTCGGATGTTTGGCAAGCACCAGAAGAGTACCAGGTGGTACCTGGAACACCCCTGCCAAAGAAGTCTAAATAACCCGGACAGGGTCCCTGTATGTAAATAAATAGTTAAATTGTTTATGTACCCGGACGGGTGAATGTTCCAAAAAAATTTTTTTAATTTAATAAAAAAAAAAAAAAACACAGTTTTCATTTCTTTTATTACTGTCTCATCCTGCTGCGACGCCATCGATCTCCTGTAAAAAAATGAAAAAAAAAAAAAAAAAGTATACCACCTGACCGACGCAGTCCATAGTAACGAGTGTCCCACGACGAACCAGCTCTGCTACATCAGAATGACAGGCAGAGCCTGTCATCCCGGCGCAGCACAGCTGATTACCTGCTTCCCCGGCGGTGACGTCATCGGACTGACTGCTTTACGGCCGGGATTACCCTGCAGTCACTGCAGTTATCGCGAAAAACTGCATGTGACCGCCGGGGAGAAGAGGATGGCGGCCATGAAGCAGTCCAGGACGTGACCGCCGGAGATCTTCTGCCAGGTAAGTGCCGCTGACTCCTGACAGACCCGACCGACGGACACTCACAGTGACAGTGACAAATCCAATTCCGGTATTCGATAAGACGAAAATATCAAAACGAATTATCGAAAGGCCGATAGAGCTAATATCGGCCGATAGCCGATATTTGCAATATCGTATCGCTCAACACTACCTGCGACTGATATCAAGCTTTCTGACATTGGGCAACACATTTCTCTCTAGAGTCCCTTGATAGTCTTGAGATTTCATTGTACCCTGCACAGATTCAAGCCACCCTGTGCCAGATGCAGCAAAGCAGCCCCAGGACATAACAGAGCCTCCTCCATGTTTCACACTAGGGACAATGTTCTTTTCTTGATATGCTTCATTTTTCCATCTGTGAACATAGAGCTGATATGCCTTGCCAAAACGTTCCATTTTTGTCTCATCTGTCCATAGGACATTCTCGCAGAAGCTTTGTGGCTTGTCAACATGTAGTTTGGAAAATTCCAGGCTGGCTTTTTTATGATTTTTTTTCAACAATGGTGTCCTCGGTCGTCTCCCATGAAGTCCACTTTGGCTCATACAACGATGGATGGTGCGATCTGACACTGACGTTGCTTGAGCTTGAAGTTCACCTTTAATCTGTTTAGAAGTTTTTCTGGGCTCTTTTGTTACCATTCGTATTATCCGTCTCCTTGATTTGTCATCAATTTTCCTACTGTAGCCACGTCCAGGGAGGTTGAATACAGTCCCATGGAGCTTAAATTTTTGAATAATATGTGCAACTGTAGTTACAGGAACATCAAGCTGCTTGGAGATTTTCTAATAACTATTACCTTTAACATGTTTGTCTATAATTTTCTTTTGAATCTCTTGAGACAACTCTTTCCTTCGCTTCCTCTGGTCCATATTGAGTGAGATGCCCTCTATACAGGCCCACTCACTGATTCCAAGATTGTAGACACCTGTGATGCTAATTAGTGGACACACCTTGATTTAACATGTCCCTTTTGTCACATTATTTTCAAAGTATCATGATTTCTGCCCAAGCCTATTTTCATGAGTTTTATTTTTATAAAAATTCTGTGGAAGCATGGTTGAAAAGCAATGTGTAACTTTCATTTGTTCATTTTCATAGACTTTTGATTTATTATTACTTTTGTCAGATTCAAGTTATTTCTGTGACCATTTGCCAACAATTGACCACGTGTGTATATTTGGAATTCAGCTGTGTAGTGTAGAAGAAAAGGAAAAAGGGAATGTGTTCTGGAAGCGGTGCTCTAGGCAACTATGTGTTATTTTATGCAGAGACGAGTCCTGGCTGGAAGAACTGATGGCGGTCTGCTCTGAATGAAATAGAAAAGCAAAGATGAAGGACTTCAGCTAGAGACGTGACTGGGGAGTAAGTGTGTTACCTGTACTCTGACATTATACACTGTATACTATGTACAGAGCTCCTATGTAAAATTTCACTGGTGATCACTGTAGTATCAGTACACTGACACTAGATACAGAGCTCTTGTGTATAATGTCACTGGTGATCATTGTATTACCTATACACTGACACTATATACTATAAACGAAGATCATGTGTATAACCTCACTGGTGATTACTGTATTATCTGTACACTGACACTATACACTGTATATTATATACAGGGCTCCTCTGTGTATTGCCACTGGTGATCTCCGCATTAGCTGAACACTGACAGTAAATACAGAGCTCCTGTGTAGAATGGCACTTAGTATTGTTTTTTTATATTACTGATTAGTATTGCAGTATTCGGTCACTATGTGGTGATAATATGTAGTCTGTCATGGTGTGGCGGTATTTGTTCCATGTCTGTGGTATTATTCAGTTACTATGTGATAGTGTTATGTGGCCAGGTCATGGTGTGGCAGTATTTGTTCCTTGTATGTGGTATTATTCAGTCGGTATGTGGTGGTAATATGTGATCTGATCATGGTGTGGTGTTATTTGTCCCTTGTATGTGGTATTATTCGGTCACTATGTAGTGGTAATATGTGGTGTAGCTATGGTGTGGCGGTATTTGTCCTTTGTATGTGATATTGTTCATCACTATGTGGTGGTAATATGTGATCTGGTCATGGTGTGGCAGTTTTTGCTCCTTGCATATGGTATTATACAGTCACTATGTGATGATAATATGTAGTGTGGTCATTAGGGTGCCAAGGAAATGCATGGTAAAAATTAAGTAGCAAGTTTTTGAAGGTCTTACCTCCCAATTTTGTTCGTTTTTGGTCATAGATATTTTATAATTTTCTTTTCTTAAGATTACTGGTTGCTCAATGGCACATCAGATTGCAGTTTTAAATATTTGTTTAGTATTTATCATCATGCATATCCCGCGTTATGTATGGTATGTTATGCTGTTTACCGATCAGATTAATTGATTTTATATTTTGATAGATCGGGCGTTTCTGAACACGACGATGCCAAATGTGTGTGTATATATATATATATTATATTATATATATATATTTATTTTTAACCCTTTAATTTTCAATGGAGCGAAAAGGGTGATTTGAAATTTTAGCTTTTTTTTTTATTTAAAAAAAAAAATTTACATTTTTTTTGTGTACAATATTGTGGAAAATGAGAAACATGGAATAATTCACATGCCTTGAGCAAGTGGTAAATCTAAATTTAATGTCAACATATTTTACATGTTGAATCCTTATGCCAAAAGGAAGAAATTTTAGGGGTAAGACTTACCAATTTGCAAAGTTCATTTTTCCTTGGCACCCTAGTGGTCATGGTGTGGCGGTATTTGTGCCTTGCATGTGGTATTATTCGGTCACTATGTGGTGGTAATTTGTGGTCTGGCCATGGTGTGAAGGTATTTGTGCCTTGTATGTGGTATTAATAGTCATTTTAAAAAATGTATGTGACTCATTCCTTTAAAGAAAAATAAATAAAAATGTACAGAAAAAGAGCATTGGGTATTTTAAGAAATGTTTAATAGGTTAGAATTATGTAGGGCCTTTCCAAAAGAATCTACTTTGTCATAGTGGTGGCTTAAAAAATCTTTTGGCCAAAACAAATGGTGCTGGGTATGTATGTGATCTGGTGTTTGATGGGAACTGTTAATGTGTGATTGGTAAGGACGTGGTGCAGAAGTGAAGTTTTTTTTAAGAGTGGGCAGTGGAATTGAGGAAAGTTCAAGGGTTGGAGGCGGAGCTAGGGTGGAGCTTGGGTGGAGTCTCAAGCAGGACCGAAAATTTTGCCAGTATGGGGCCCTGAAATCCCTAGCCGTAGCCCTGCTCCTGACAATGACCCAAACCCAAAGCTGAACTGGTCCCAACCCTAGATTCAGTTCCTGCAGCTCTGTCTGCCTTATACTAGAAAAGAAGGATTAGTAGAATGAAGAGCACCGGATTAATTAGAATTCACTGTGGTCACTTTTCTCTTTTCCCCACCTGATTGTGGAGACTCCAACTTCACCTGCACAGCTGCAAAATAAGCCCAAACCTGTCTACCAATATAAACCCGCATAGCCGTTTATGTAAGCTACGAGCAGCTGTAGCTATATTTTTGTTGGAAATAATAACCCATAATTGGGCTGATATGAAGAGGGACAGGATGCCAAGTACAGGATAATGCTGTAGTTTTCTTTCGTACACACACCAAGGTCATTTTGCTTCTGCTTTTAAATTGATTCATGAGAGTATGGACTAAAAATGGATAATCTCTGCTTTATCATTTAGCATCTTCTAAAATTGAGCATCCGCATGAGGTCCCAAGTTGCTTCTGCATACTAGTTTTGAATCATGAAACATAGGGAAATAGATTGTGAGCTCCCTGGACGACGCAGCAATGCATTTTTTTATTTCAAGTTTTGAAAATGATTAACTGAAATGTAGAGGCGATAGAGACAAGTGTATGTTCCTCCCTCATTAAAGGCTGGCAGCCCCCCAGGAGGTAACCGTGACAACAAGATGAAGGGGACACCTGTACATTAGCATTTCCCTTCTCTTCTGCCAGGATGAGGAAATATACAAGGGAGGTGATTAAACAGGCAAAGCAGTCTCTCATAGCAAATAGTGCAAGGCTACTAACAGCTGTGGCCATTCTTGGTATCAAAGAGCACACAACCAGAGTACCTAGCAACAGAAAGATGTGAATATATAAGGCCAGGGGAGTGGAAAGGGAAATTGAAAGGTGACTTCACAAAGCTCATGAGTAAATTTCAGACACAGTATGAAGAGGCTAAAAGACACGAGATAAGTTAAGAAGAAAAAAAATTGATGTATGGAAAGACAATGGTCTCAGAGCGTGTAGGGAGGTGATGGTATTTGTAGTCAGAGAAATAAAATGTATTGTGGTGAAAATGGGGAGTCCCAGGGCAACAAATATTTTAACATTATGACATTACACTCACTGTTTATCAATACCTTCTGGCGTTCACCGGGAAGGAAACCTAACCTTCCCCTGTTATGGCAGCCTGACTGGCTGGGTTTGCCAACTAACCATCTGCCAGGCACTTGAGGGTAAATGCCTTAGCAAAAATGTCAGGGAAATATACTTTCCCTCCATTTAACTCCTTCAAGAAAGGAACACATAACAAATGATCTCAGATAAGTGTACTAAATCTTTTCTGAAAAAGCCGGGTACACCACCTTCAAGTCAATTTGTCTTAATAAGAAACCTCCATTTGTAGGTAAGAACTTACAACTCTATTTGTTCAAACTGCTCCTTATCTTATCACAGAACTTCAGCTGTTCCAACTTAACTCATAAAATTCTAGAAATAATTTAGGAAAAAATTATCTTTACTCCCAGGAATAACCTACTAATTTTCTGCAAACTTCTCGTCTTGAGAAAATGAAGATCCACTGTCCCCAAGTTGCTAAGGTTGTTACCTCTCAGATCGATTATTATGATGTCAGTGGCTGGAAAACTGTCAATTAGAGTTGAGCGAAACAGGTCGTTTATTTTCAAAAATTGCTGATTTTTGCCAAAGTCGGGTTTCATGAAACGAAACCCGATCGTGGAGTGCAGTCGGCTGAATGCTCGGCGACCAATTTGCCAAAAAAGTCGGGGCCGGGTTTCGCCGCTGCAAATTCCCCGCCCAAGCCGCGTCATTGGCTTGGCCTGGGGAAACTCATAAAGTCCCACGGATTCTAGTACCACCTTTATGCTGATGACACTCAGATCTACCTCTCTGGCCCAGACATCATCTCTCTGCTGTCCAGAATCCCTATCCTCCTTCTTCTCCTCCCGCTTCCTCAAACTCAATGTGGACAAATCTGAACTCATCATCTTTCCCCCATCTCACAGATCTTCCTTACCTGACCTATCTATAACAATTGACAACACCACGCTTTCCCCCCTACCGGAGGTCCGCTGCCTCGGAGTAACCCTTGACTCTGCCCTGTCCTTCAAACCACACATCCAAGCTCTTTCTAACTCTTGTCGCCTCCAGCTCAAAAATATTTCCAGAATCCGTCCCTTCCTCAACCTGCAATCTACTAAAATGCTTGTGCATGCCCTCATCATCTCCCGCCTCGACTACTGCAACATCCTTTTATCTGGCCTCCCTGCTAACACCCTCGCACCTCTCCAGTCCATCCTTAACTCTGCTGCCCGACTAATTCATCTCTCTCCTCGCTACTCCTCCGCATCTCCCCTCTGCAAATCTCTTCACTGGCTCCCATTCCCTCAGTGAATCCAATTCAAATTACTAATACGGACCTACAAGGCCATCTATAACCTGTCTCCCCCATATGTCTCTAAACTAATCTCCCGATACCTTCCCTCACGTAATCTCCGGTCCTCCCAAGACCTACTTCTCTCCTCCACACTTATTCGCTCCTCACCCAACCGCCTCCAAGACTTCTCCCGAATATCCCCAATCCTCTGGAATTCTTTTCCCCAACACGTCCGACTATCAACCACTCTCGGATCCTTCTGACATAATCTGAAAACCCATCTCTTCAGGAAAGCCTACAGTCTGCAATGACCCTACTGCCTCCTCACCACTACCGGAGATATCGCCTCAACCAACACCGGAACTGCTGCAATCCCCCAACCTGCTGTCTCCGTCCCCCATCCTGTAGAATGTAAGCCCGAAAGGGCAGGGTCCTCTCCCCTCTGTACCAGTCTGTGATTGTTAGTTTGTTTACTGTAAGTGTTATCTGTAATTTGTAAGTAACTCCTTCTCATGTACAGCACCATGGAATCAATGGTGCTAAATAAATAAATAATATTAATAATAATAATTGGCTGAGCGGTGCGGTATTCAAAAACCCTGCCAAAGAGGTGCCGCTCATTGGCTTTGCTATGTGTATGTGCTAGGCTGTGTGTGTGTGCGTGTGTCTGTGTGTGTGTGTGTGTGTGTGTGTGCGCGAGGCTGTGTGTGTATATGCAGGCACAGTCCGATGGGACTACAAGTCCATCCGGCTATGCCTGCTACACTGTCAGTGAGTGACACATTAGCCAATGATGGGACAGTAGTAGTGTTGAGCGATACGATAGTGCAAATATCGGCTATCGGCCGATATTAGCTCTATCGGCCTTTCGATAATTCGTTTCGATATTTTCGTCTTATCGAATACCGGAATCAGATTTGTCACTGTCACTGTGAGTGTCCGTCGGTCGGGTGTGTCAGGAGTCAGCGGCACTTACCTGGCAGAAGATCTCCGGCGGTCACGTCCTGGACTGCTTGATGGCCGCCATTATCTTCTCCCTGGCGGTCACATGCAGTTTTTCGCGATAACTGCAGTGACTGCAGGGTAATCCCGGCCGTAAACCAGTCCGATGACGTCACCGCCGGGGAAGCAGGTAATCAGCTGTGCTGCGCCGGGATGACAGGCTCTGCCTGTCATTCTGATGTAGCAGAGCTGGATCGTCGTGGGACACTCGTTACTATGGACTGCGTCGGTCAGGTGGTATACTTTTTTTTTTTTTTTTCATTTTTTTTACAGGAGATCGATGGCGTCGCAGGATGAGACTGTAATAAAAGTAATGAAAACTGTGTTTTTTTTTTTTTATTAAATTAAAAAACTTTTTTATGAACATTCACCCGTCCGGGTACATAAACAATTTAACTATTTACATACAGGGACCCTGTCCGGGTTATTTATAATTCTTTGGCAGGGGTGTTCCAGGTACCACCTGGTACTCTTCTGATGCTTGCCAAACATCCGAGGCACCAAGGACCACCAGGACCTGATGACGTCGTGTGGCCTGTACAGTCAAGTCGTGACCCGCTATCTGGGTCTGTGTGGCCACCTCTTTCATCTCCCTCCGGGTCTGGAACCCTATGTCCCGGACTGAACGAACCCCAGGGGGCCTAACAGGCGCCGGGTACGGGCCAGCTATACTTATCATATCCATAGCTGGGGCTGCTGAGGAGACCACTGAGGGAGGCTTGGGAGATTTACGGCGTGGGGTGGGCACTTTTGCAGAGGCCTGGATGTGGGAGGCTGAAGGCTCCGAGGGTCTCACAGGTTCCTGACACTCTGGGGAGTAGGGGTCGCACCTGGTAACATTTAGGGCGTACCATCCATTGTAACCCCAGTGTCGGGTGTAAGTCACCAAGTCTCCTGGCAACAGGTCCCTCCCCGGCTGTCCTTCTGGGAGGTGAGCCTCCACGTCCCGCCGGTTCACAAAAACTTCTAAATAAAGTCCAGGCTCCTTGATGAAGCCCCAACCACCTTTCAATTTAAAGCTCCGTACTGCACCCTTACGCCGCGGCTCACACAGGGTTCCTTTATCCTTTCTCATCCGGTCCTTATCTGCCCGGTCCTTCTCCAGGTTACGTTGCCGAAGTTTTTGGGATTCTCGCTGCTCCCTTTGTCGCTCTGCTTCCCGCTCCCAACGTCTCCACTCTTCCTCCTGACGCCGGTTGTAATTCTCCTCCACCAGCTGCTCCATGTCTCCACCATCAAACTGCAGCTTACAGTGTCCGGTTTGCGGCAGCTCTCCTGGCGCCCCCCAGTCCTGGCGGCGCTCACATGCGGAGGAAGCAGACGGCTCTGGAACAGATGACAGTCGGGGCTCCGGTACAGGCAGGTAGACCTCTGGTGCCTGCGCGGCCTCCTCCATGAGAACGGGTGTCGCTTCTTCTGTCTCAGCGACGGGGGCAGACAGCGGGATCTGGGGTGCTGCCGGTGCAGCGTTTTTTGCATGAACGGGTGCCTCCACTGCGACAACGTCAACCGGATCACATTGCAAGGACTCCTCTACTAGAACGGGTGCCTCACCTTCCGGTACAGACACTTCAGGTAAGAGGGATTGGCGCCGCTCCAAGTTTAGTTTTAGGGCACGCCAGCTCGCTTCCATCCTGGCGACCTCCTCCCGGTGCCGGGCCAGGCCTCTTAGGGTATCCTCCGCTTCTTGCAGCGTAGGAGGGTTTCCAGGCCGGGTGCCCAACGGTGGTTCCGTGGCGATCGGGTCGCTTCCGTGGGGGGAGAGCTCTGACTGCTCCATCCCTTCACACTTCTGCTCGTGTCCATTAGCCATCTCTGCCAAGTCACATGTGTCATTAGCATCTGGAGAGGGCCCCTCTTTTGTAGGGAGGCGGGACCTTCGTGTTAGTTTCCGCACACTGAGGAGGATGAGGAGGCGGAACTGAAGAGCGTGGGGCACGATCTTACATTGCAGTACCATTTACAGTGGTCGGCCATCGTTTTCGCGTCACTGAGTGAGTGTACACCCATGAAGAGCACGCCCTTCTTCTTCACCAGTGCCTCGTCGTGACGCAGATATGGCGGAAAAATGGCAAATACATTCTCTGATGATTTTAGCAATTCTCAAGCACAAAACCAGTTCAATTCAGGCACACAGGACTCGCTTATAGTGAGCTACAGAATCCTGTTCGTGACGCCCAAGTTGAGTCGCACAGAGCCAGAGGTTTTGGGGGTACTCGGCACCGAGCCCGTCGACTTCTATGGGGTATGTCACAGCTTTACCCGGCAATTGAATCAGAGTCTATTTTACTATGTAGAAGTGTATAAACTATAAATATATGTATATATATATATGTCACAATGACATGTATATATATATATATATATTGTAGCCTTCCGGGGGGGTTTAGCTCTAGGATCGCTGTCTGGGTAGACAGAATGGCACGGAAACAGTTCATTCAGACAGCAGTTTGGTGAAAACTGGCCGCAACCAGTTTTATTAAAGTCCACAGCACACAGATAAAAACAAAGCATAAACAAAAGACCTGGGCTTGTCTAGCCTCTAATTACACTTAGATAGATGGCCCTCTCTATCCGGGACCCAGACTCTACCAGTCTGTGCCCAAAACAACACATATGATATATGTTACCAGTATGGAGTTTCACAGACACTCCTCCTTGTGTCTGAAGGCACCTTTGAGAGAGATCCACTCCTATTCAGCCGCTATTCACACGGACCCGCACCGAGACCACTCCTGTGTCCGGGGTCCTTCCTGCACCCAGACTGAGATAGCTCACACTCCTCTGGAGACTGCTTCCTTGTGCCAGGACACCTCCCTGTGTCCGGGCTAAAGACAGCTCCCACACTCTTGGAGACACCTTCTGTGCCTGGACCCCTTGTCCAGACTGAATGAGCTCTTTGACTGTGCTCCCAAGCACCTACTTCTGGCTTCCTAATCAACACCTGAGTGGATTCAGGTCTGAGCTGCAAGCGTGTACTGAATGGCAGGTGTAGTGACCTTTCTTTACCACCAGGTTTACAAAGCCACACATTTCGCTCATACCAGTCAGCAAGGTACTTAGGTGAAATATACACCTCATTCACCACATATTCCTTCACTGTCTCACATATCCCCCCCTCTTCTCCAGACCGGAGGGCTGGTCATCCAGACCGGAGGGCTGGTCAACAATCCTAAAGAGACAGTGAACTCCGGACCAGTTATGTCCAACACCAAGTTCATCTTCACCATTGTCATCTGTATCTTCACTTAAAGCAACCGCACTACGCTGTACCGTCCCAGGCCTATGCTCTCTGCGGGCCTCGGGTGTCCTGCATGGTTTCAGCTTGACTTTAGTGCCAGCCTCAGTCTCGGTATAGTGGCTCACCAGATAAGTACGACCAGGCACGTCAGAACAGCTCTGCTGATTCTTCCTCAGAAACTTTCGTACTTCCTGTTTTTGGGGCACTGACCCTGTGTCACCAACTGTCACAGGAGGTATAGGGGTTTTCTCTAATTCCCCCTGAACTTTCTTTAGCACATCTACTTTCTTAAATATCAGTTGATTCATAAATTCTATCTCACAGAACCCAAGCGCCTCTGTCATGGTCTCTGACCATTCCGAGCCACACTGTTCAAACGATTGGCACTGTAGAGGGAGCTAATCGTTTTTCTTGGTCGGTACACATAATTTATCCTCTTCTGGTACAGGCTCACTTTGCATAAGACTCAGAGCTCTTACTTCTTTCTCCAGGAGATCCTCATGGCTACGCATCTTCTTCTGTAGTTGTTGGACGTCCTTTACGTCTTCGGCCCTTTCTTCAGGCTCTTCTGGTAGGACATGCTCAGAAGCCCTACCATCAGTCTTCTTTTCCACCACGTTCTGCATCCCATCTGAGCTCCCGTGTATCTGCAGCGGCAACGGAGCGACACATCGCCCCTCCCACTCACTGGGACATGGTTCAAGTATAGACTCCATGAAAATGCGCCTGAGCTCACCAAGGCCAACCCGAGGTCTCAAAATCTCATCTTGGGATTTATCCAGATCCTTTGGGTCGCTTGGGAACTCCGATGGCGCACCGGGCGCCGAACTTCCGGCCCGAGCTTCGCGAGTCGCAGCCACTGATCCGGACAGTACACCGTCCACGCCGCTGTCTCCGGCAGAAACACATTCCGGGGCAGAGTCATTCCCCACATCTTCAGTCTTGTTCCCCACAGCTTCACCCGAGACATCAGCCTCTGGTGAGGCACCTGGCCTGGTGTCCACCACTTCCATGGCTTTCTCCACCTCTGCAGCATCACCTTCCGAGTCCTTGGCCTGATGCAGATCCACACCATACATTGATAACTTCTCATTTTCAACAGCATCCACTTGTGCTGTGTTCAGTTTCAGAGTCCTGTCTTTCACCTTAGTCTTCGCCAGGGAACCGGCCAACGGTACAACATCTTCAGATGCCATCCTCCGTCCGACTGCAAGGTCAGCCTCAGCCTTCCTCTCAGGACTCTCAACCTCCTCTGCTACCATGCCTTCCTCACTTGCACTGGTTGCTTTATTGTCATCAGATGACTCACTATCACCACCACTATCCCTGTCTGACCCCCTTTTCTCAGCCACATCTGGCTCACTTCCAGGGTTAGACACTTCATTTTCATTCACATCCGGCTCACTGTCAGGGTTATACAATTCATTCTCATTCACATCTTGATCTGGAACCTTAGTTAACATGTCATCCACAACATTAACTTCACCATCTGGTCCCTGGTTTCCCTCAGGTGGTCCCTCAAGTATGTGACTATGTGATAACCCCAGCACTATACTTCCATATAGCTCAGGTACCAGGAGCTGACTCACGACCTCTCCCTGGACTTCAGTGTCCCTATACAATAGGTTATTGTTCATGGCAGCATGAGGAAACCTCTCCTCAGAGCCAGGCTCTTGGGGAACCTCATTCAGAACAATTACATTTTCCGGTGCCGTTTTAAGAGTGGGGTCTCGCACCGGCTCACTCCCAAAATTGTCACAGGAGCCAGGCAGGTCAGGGACACTCGGTTCCCGAGAACCACCATCCTCGTCTCCCAACATCACCTGCAAAGAAATTTCATCTTTATCACGGTCATCATCAGTATCATCACTATTATGATTAGCATCATCATCATTATCAATATCAGCATCATCATCATGGTCATCATCATTATCATGATCATCATTATCATTATCAATATTATCATGGTCATCATCATTATCACATAAGTTTAACGGCCCACTAGCATTGTGTTCCGCCCTCGGGACTGCGCACCCCCAATAGGAGCTTCATCACACTGTCCATCAGAAACATTTTTCCCCCAGAGATCCTTAGACCGGGGAAAGTCATTACCCAATATAACGGGGTGCACCAGGGTCTTCACTACCCCCACTTCATATGAAACCTCCCGAGTTTGGGGACCAAGTCCACGGCAGTCTCTGGGTAGACTTTGGTGTCTTCATGGATGTACACCACACTCAGGTGCTTATCAGGGATGAAGTCCCTATCACTCAGGCTGTCACATACGGAAGTTACTGGACTCTCTGAGTCCAAGAGGGCCTGTGCTGGGCAGTCACTTACAACCACCGGGGACCCCTGTGGTCCAGTCTCTTCGGCTGAGGTGGACACACACACAGGCTCTGCGCAGGGAGAGAGGGATCTGCCAACATCATAACACATAGGCTCCCCCTCTATTGGACAGTTGGCTGCAATTTCACGCCAGCTCCAACACTGTCCATCACACTCTCCCACCCACATGTCCCCTCGGGCCTGAACCCGCTTATCAGCATACCCCATGTCCCCAACAGCTGGAACGCTCTTACCGGGAGAGTTCAGCGTCCGGGAACTCTGAAGTGACGTCCGCTCAGACGGCTGGTCACGGAGGCAGTCTTTGGGGCCAAAGTACCTTTCTTCTGTACCTCAGGAGGAAGTGCTCGGGTGTAGCGGTCCACTGTCACCTTTTCGACCCTTTGGGCAGTGTTGCTGACGGCAGACTCCCAACTGTATCTCCAGTCATGGACTCTCCTGGCACGGGCTGCAACCGTAACACCCAGCCGGGTAAGAATCGCCGCTTTCAACTTGGCATAGTCTTCGCTGTCCTGCTTGCTCAGGTCAGCCCAGACTTTTTGGGGTTCCCCAATCAGATAGGGTACGACCGCCATGGCCCATTCAGATAGTGGCAGATTCTCCTTCTCTGCCAGTCTCTCAAACCTAGTAAGATATACCTCCACATCATCACGAGGTGTCATTTTTCTCAAGGACCGTCTTACCGCCTTCTTTATAGCGGACAACGCCGGTGCCTTCACAACATTACTTCGGGACGCGGCACCGAAATCCTTTTTTGGTGCTGTCATCTGCTCAACAAATAACCGGTTATTCTCCTGCTGCTGCTGCAGGAATTGCTGCTGGGCCTGCTGCATGTGCTGCTGGTGCTGCAGGCGCTGCTGCTCCATGCTCTGCTGCATGCTTCGCTGGGCCTGCACCAGGTACTCAATGAGCTCCTCCATACTGCCGGACTCATCTGTCTCAATCACAGCAGTCTTATGTTGCATATTAACTTGCGCCATTTGTTCAAACAGCGCCTCCATGCTGTCAGATATCTCTGTCTTCACAACGGCAGACTTCAGTCAAGGCATACACACTACACAGCTTTTTTCCACAGAAAATTCAGCCTTGCTGTGCAAAGCACCCTTTTTTTTTTTTTTTTTTTTCTTTTTGCAAAGTCTATTAGGGCTACTGTCTCTTTAAGACTGCTCCACAGACGTTTCTCTTGCTGCTGCACATTCCACAGTCATTTTCACAACAAGTTCAGCTTTGCTGTGCATACATTTTCTCTCTGCAGACCCTATCAGGGCCACTGTCTCTCCAAGACTGCTCCAAACAGACGTTTCTGCTGACACACTTTTTTTTTTTTTTTTTTCTGCTGCTATTTCAATAGACTTCACCTTTAATGCTGTCTCTCGCCACTGTGCTGCATACACACTCCAGCACTAACTGTATCAGGCACTGCGCTGCCCCAGCATTCTCCGCCAATTGTAGCCTTCCGGGGGGTTTAGCTCTAGGATCGCTGTCTGGGTAGACAGAATGGCACGGAAACAGTTCATTCAGACAGCAGTTTGGTGAAAACTGGCCGCAACCAGTTTTATTAAAGTCCACAGCACACAGATAAAAACAAAGCATAAACAAAAGACCTGGGCTTGTCTAGCCTCTAATTACACTTAGATAGATGGCCCTCTCTATCCGGGACCCAGACTCTACCAGTCTGTGCCCAAAACAACACATATGATATATGTTACCAGTATGGAGTTTCACAGACACTCCTCCTTGTGTCTGAAGGCACCTTTGAGAGAGATCCACTCCTATTCAGCCGCTATTCACACGGACCCGCACCGAGACCACTCCTGTGTCCGGGGTCCTTCCTGCACCCAGACTGAGATAGCTCACACTCCTCTGGAGACTGCTTCCTTGTGCCAGGACACCTCCCTGTGTCCGGGCTAAAGACAGCTCCCACACTCTTGGAGACACCTTCTGTGCCTGGACCCCTTGTCCAGACTGAATGAGCTCTTTGACTGTGCTCCCAAGCACCTACTTCTGGCTTCCTAATCAACACCTGAGTGGATTCAGGTCTGAGCTGCAAGCGTGTACTGAATGGCAGGTGTAGTGACCTTTCTTTACCACCAGGTTTACAAAGCCACACATTTCGCTCATACCAGTCAGCAAGGTACTTAGGTGAAATATACACCTCATTCACCACATATTCCTTCACTGTCTCACAATATATATATGTATTCTATGTGTGTATATTTTGTCTTTACAACGAAAGAAAGGATTTTTTTTGTTGCGATATTTTGTTCCCATAGACTTACATGGGACTTCCGGTATCGTAATCGGATATCGACGATATTTAGTGCTATCGGCGATACAATTTCGATACGATATTTTTAGATATCGAGCAATATCGCTCAACACTAGACAGTAGTAGTCCCATCATCCGGCTAATGTGTTGAATGTCAAAAAAACATACATTACATACACAACATAACATACATATAACACAGAACATACATATAACCCCTGATGAAGGAGCCCCCCCAGCTCCGAAACGCGCGTCGGGGATAGCCGAACGGTAGCCTTATATAGAACCAGGTAACTATGGCATTTGCTACACCTATATGGTTTTGGCACTAGTCTTGGCACTGTTCCTTTGCATTACTCTTATATTTGTGTGACATGTATGCTATTGGTGTGGTCATCGTTATTGCTCACTATGTATAAGTATATGGCATGATATACACGCAGAACCTGTGTGTGTGACCACCGCAGCCGAAGAGATGGGACCACAGGTGTCCCGGTGGTTGTAAATGACTGCCCAGCACAGGCCCTCTTGGACTCAGAGAGTCCAGTGACTTCCATATGTGACAGCCTGATTGATAGGGACTTCATCCCTGATAAGCACCTGAGTGTGGTGTGCATCCATGGAGACCAAAGTCTACCCAGAGACTGCCGTGGACTTGGTCCCCAAACTCGGGGAGGTTTCATATGAAGTGGGGGTAGTGAAGAACCTGGTGCACCCCGTCATATTGGAAAGAAACCAAGGAATATGGTATGGTAAAGCAACCCTTACAGGGGAAATAATAAAAAATGCAGACAGCACAAGAAATATAAACCAATATAAGAATTTATTAATGGCACAGAATTATACAGAATAAACTTTAATTATTATAATAAAAGAACATAAATAAAATAGGAGACCCTATCCATATAAGCTGGAATAATAGGCTATTAAACTGCTCAAAATATATAACCAGGAAAGTGTGCAGTAATAAATGTGCACGAACAAATGTACAACCAGCCCAATACCTATATAAAAAGCTATAGCGAACTTATATAAATGTGCAGTATGAATAACAAAAAATAATTAATTCAAAATAATGTGCAACTAAGCGCAATTAACCTAAATTGTGAAACACAAATCGCATAGTGCAATGATAGTGAAGAAAAAAACAACGCAAACCAAAAATAATAATAAGGTCGCTATATAGCGATAGGCATGGATCGCAAAAATTACCTGGAAGCAAAGTGCGATGATAGTGAAGGAATAAACAGTGCGAACCAAAGATAATAAAATCGCTATAAAGCGATAGGCATGGATCGCAAAAATTACCTGGGAGCAAAGAACCAGCACAGGAGGGATCTCAACCACGCGCCCCAACGCGCGTTTCGGTATATAACCTTCGTCAGGGGGACGAAGGTTATATACCGAAACGCGCGTTGGGGCGCGTGGTTGAGATCCCTCCTGTGCTGGTTCTTTGCTCCCAGGTAATTTTTGCGATCCATGCCTATCGCTTTATAGCGATTTTATTATCTTTGGTTCGCACTGTTTATTCTTCACTATCATCGCACTTTGCTTCCAGGTAATTTTTGCGATCCATGCCTATCGCTATATAGCGACCTTATTATTATTTTTGGTTTGCGTTGTTTTTTTCTTCACTATCATTGCACTATGCGATTTGTGTTTCACAATTTAGGTTAATTGCGCTTAGTTGCACATTATTTTGAATTAATTATTTTTTGTTATTCATACTGCACATTTATATAAGTTCGCTATAGCTTTTTATATAGGTTATTGGGCTGGTTGTACATTTGTTCGTGCACATTTATTACTGCACACTTTCCTGGTTATATATTTTGAGCAGTTTAATAGCCTATTATTCCAGCTTATATGGATAGGGTCTCCTATTTTATTTATGTTCTTTTATTATAATAATTAAAGTTTATTCTGTATAATTCTGTGCCATTAATAAATTCTTATATTGGTTTATATTTCTTGTGCTGTCTGCATTTTTTATTATTTCCCCTGTAAGGGTTGCTTTACCATACCATATTCCTTGGTTTCTTTTCATGTTTCCGGATGGTCTGCCATCCATTTTTTTAGGAATTTTTTGGATACAATTTTATTATTATTGATTATATAATTTATTATTTTGTATTATTTTCCAATTTTCCTATTTTTACCCGTCATATTGGGTAAGACTTTCCCCGATCTAAGGATCTCTGGGGGAGAAATGTTTCTGATGGACA
>JARQOD010002293.1:0-80120 GCA_033576555.1 Oophaga sylvatica
GACTGACAGGAGAAAGGGAGATACCGGGAACGGGGTGACGGGGGAGAGGAGATACGGGGAAGGACGAAGGGCTGAAAGAGAGGGAGATACGGGGACAGAGGGCTGACAGGAGAAGGAGGAACCGGGGACAGAGGGTCTGGACAGGAGAGGGAAGGATACCGGGGACAAGGGTCTGACAGGAGAGAGAGAGGATACCGGGGACAAGGGTGAGGAGAGAGGAGGAGATACCGGGGACAGAGGGCTGAAGGAGAGGAGAGAACCGGGGACAGAGGGACAGGGAGAGAGGGATACCGGGGACAGGGTCTGACAGGAGAGAGGAGGAGATACCGGGGACAGAGGCTGACAGAGAGGAGGAGGAAACCGGGGACAGAGGGACAGGAAGAGGAGGAGACCGGGACAGGGGGACAGAGAAGGGAAGAGCTGACAGAGAGGAGGAGATACGGGGAGAGGGTCAGAGAGGAGAGAGAGGAGAGCCGGGACAGAGGTCTGACAGGAGAGAGGGGAGATACCGGGGACAGAGGTCTGACAGGAGAGGGAGGAAACGGGAAGAGAGGGAACGGGAGAGAGGGACAGGGGAGGAGAAGGGAAGGGTGAAGGAGAGAGGAGATACCGGGGAAGAGGGTCTGACAGGGAAGAGGCGACGGGGAAGGAGTAGGGACAGGGTCGAAGGAGGAGGAGATACCGGGACAGAGGTCTGACAGGGAGAGGAGAGATACCGGGGACAGGGGTCTGACAGGAGAGAGGGGAGATACCGGGGACAGAGGTCTGACAGGAGAGAGGAGGAGATACCGGGGACAGAGGGTCTGAAGGAGAGGAGGAGATACCGGGGACAGAGGTCTGAGGAGGAGGAGATGACGAGGGAGAGAGAGGAGAGGGACGGGGAAGAGAGGTACCGGGACGAGGTCTGACGGAGAAGGAGAGATACCGGAGGAGAAGGGAGAGGAGTACCGGGGAAGAGGGTCTGAGGGAGGAGGGTCGGGAAGAGGGGAGAGAACGGGAAGAGGGAGGAGGGACGGAAGGGGACAGAGGTCGGAAGAGGAGGAGATACCGGGGACAAGGGCTGCAGGGAGAGGAGAGAGGGACAGAGGTGACAGAGGGGAGGAAGGGAGAGGGTCTGACAGGAAGAGGAGGATACCGGGAGAGGGTCTGACAGGGAGAGGAGGAGATCGGGAGAGGTGAAGGGAGAGGAGGGCTACCGGACAGAGGGACAGGGGAGGGATCCGGGAAGAGGGGAAGAGAGGAGGATACGGAGGAAGGAGGAGATACGGGACAGAGGTAGGAGAGAGAACCGGGGACAGAGGGTCTGACAGGAGAGGGGAGATACCGGGGACAGGGTCTGACGGAGAGAGGGGAGATACGGGAAGAGAGCTGACAGGAGAGAGGAGGAGAACCGGGACAGAGGCGAGGAGAGGGAGAGAGACCGGGGACGAGGTTGACGGAAGAGGAGGACGGGGGACGGACAGAGGGGTACGGGAAGAGGGTCTGACAGGGAGAGGGATACGGGACGGGGGACGGAAGGGGGAATCGGGACAAGGTCTGACAGGGAGGAGGGAAGAGGGCTGCGAGAGAGGGAGAACGGACAGAGGGTCTGACGGGAGGGGATCCGGGCAGAGGTTACAGGGAGAGGGGAAGGGACAGAGGTCGAGGAAGGGGAGGGAAGAGCTGAAGAGAGGAGATACCGGACAGGGCGAGGGAGGAGATACCGGGACAGGTGAAGGAGGAGGAGAGGAGAGGTCTGACAGGAGAGGGAGACACGAGAGAGGAGGAATACGGGGACAGAGTCTGACAGGAGAGAGGAGATACGGACAGAGGTCTGACAGGAGAGGGAGATACCGGACAGAGGTCTGACAGGAGAGAGGGATACCGGGACAGAGGTCTGACAGAGAGAGGAGATACCGGGACAGAGGGTCTGACAGAGAGAGAGAATACGGACAGGGTCTGACAGAGAGAGGAGATACCGGACAAGGTTGACAGGAGAGAGGAGATACGGACAGAGGCTACGGAGAGGGGAGATACCGGACAGAGGTCTGACAGGAGAGAGGGAGATACGGGACAGAGGTTGACAGGAAGAGAGAGATCGGGACAAGTCTGACAGAAGAGGAATACCGGACAGGGTCTGACAGAGAGAGGAGATACCGGGGACAAGGTCTGACAGAGAGAGGAGATACGGGACAGAGGTCTGACGGAGGAGGGGAATACGGGACAGAGTCTGAGGGGAATACGGACAGAGGTCTGACGAGAGAGGAATACGGACAGAGTCTGAGAGAGAGGAGAATACGGCAGAGGTCTGACGGAAAGGGAGATACGGACAGAGGTCTGACAGAAGGAGATACCGGACAGAGGTCACAGGAGAGAGGAAGATACCGGAAGAGGTCTGACAGAGAGAGGAGGAGATACCGGACAAGGGTCTGACAGAGAGAAGAGATACCGGGGACAGAGGTCTGAAGAGAGAGAGAGATACCGGACAGAGGTCTGACAGGAAGAGGGAGATACGGACAGAGGTCTACGAGAGAGAGGAGATACGGACAGAGGTCACAGAGAGAGGAGAGATACGGGACAGAGTCTGACGGAGAGGAGAGATCGGACAGAGGGTCTGACGAGGGAGGAGATACGGGCAGAGTTACAAGAGGAGATCGGAAGAGGTCTGACAGAGAGGGAACGGACAGGTCGACGGAAGAGGAGATACGCAGGTTCAGAGAGAAGAGTACGGGACAGAGTCGACAGGAGAGGGAGATACGGACAGAGTCTACAGAAGAGGAGATACGGACAAGTCTACGAAGGGAACCGGGCAAGTCTACGAGAGAGGGAATACGGGACAGAGGGTCTGACAGGAGAGAGGAGGAGATACCGGGGACAGAGGTCTGACAGGAGAGAGAGGAGATACCGGGACAGAGGTCTGACAGGAGAGAGGAGGAGATACCGGGACAGAGGGTCTGAGGAGAGAGGGGAGATACGGGAAGAGGTCTGACAGGAGAGAGGAGGAGATACCGGGGACAGAGGGTCTGACAGGAGAGGGAGGAGATACGGGGACAGAGGTCTGACGGAGAGAGGAGGAGATACCGGGGACAGAGGTCTGACAGGAGAGAGGGGAGATACCGGGACAGAGGGTCTGACAGGAGAGAGGAGGATACCGGGGACAGAGGTCTGACAGGAGAGAGGGGAGATACGGGGACAGAGGGTCTGACGGAGAGAGGGAGATACGGGACAGAGGTCTGACAGGAGAGAGGGGAGATACGGGGACAGAGGGTCTGACAGAGAGAGGAGATACGGGACAGAGGGTCTGACAGGAGAGAGGAGAGATACCGGGGACAGAGGGTCTGACAGGAGAGAGGGAGATACCGGGACAGGGGTCTGACAGGAGAGAGGAGAGATACGGGGACAGAGGGTCTGACAGAGAGAGGGGAGATACCGGGGACAGAGGGTCTGACAGGAGGAGGAGAGATACCGGGGACAGAGGGTCTGACAGGAGAGAGGAGAGATACCGGGGACGAGGGTCTGAAGGAGGGGGAGATACCGGGACGAGGGTCTGAAGGAGAGAGGAGAGATACCGGGACAGAGGTCTGACAGGAGAGAGGGAGATACGGGGACAGAGGGTTACAGGAGAGGGAGGATACCGGGGACAGGGGTCTGACAGGAGAGAGGGGAGATACCGGGGACAGAGGGTCTGACAGGAGAGAGGAGGAGATACCGGGGACAGAGGGTTGAAGAGAGAGGGGGATACCGGGGACAGAGGGTCTGACAGGAGAGAGGAGGAGATACGGGGACAGAGGTCTGACAGGAGAGAGGAGGAGATACGGGGAAGAGGGTCTGACAGGAGAGAGGGGAGATACGGGGACAGAGGGTAAGGAAGAGGGAGAGATACCGGGACAGAGGGTCTGACAGGAGAGAGGAGGAGATACCGGGACAGAGGGTGACAGGAGAGAGGAGAGATACCGGGGACAGAGGGTCTAACAAGAGAGGGGGGATACGGGGACAGAGGTCTGACGGAGAGAGGAGGAGATACGGGGACAGAGGGTCTGACAGGGAGAGGGGAGATACCGGGACAGAGGTCTGAGAGGAGGATCCGGGACAGAGTTGAGAGGAGAGATACCGGGGACAGAGGGTCTACGGGAAGGGAGATACGGGGACAGAGGGTCTGACGGGAGAGGAGATACGGGGACGAGGTTGAAGGAGAGAGGAGGAGATACCGGGGACAGAGGTCTGACAGGAGAGAGGGGAGATACGGGGACAGAGGGTCTACAGGGAGAGGAGGATACGGGGACAGAGGGTCTACGGAGAGAGGGGATACGGGGAATGGGTCTGAAGGGAGAGGGGAATACGGGACAGAGGGTGACAGGAGAGGGGGAGATACGGGGACAGAGGTCTGACAAGAGAGGAGGAGATGGAAGAGGTCGCAGGAGAGAGAGGGATACGGGGAGAGGCTGACGAAGGGAGAGTAGGACAGGGTGACATAAAGGGGGATACCGGGACAGGGGTCTGCAGGAGAGGAGAGTACGGGAAGGCGACAGGAAAGGAGGATACCGGGGAAAAGGTCTGAGGGGAATACGGGAGAGGTCGCAGGAAGGGGCAGGCGAGAGGTTTAGATACCGGGGACAGAGGGACTGACAGGAGAGAGGGGGAGATACGCATACGGTCTGACAGGAGAGAGGAGGAGATACCGGGGACAGAGGATCTGACAGGAGAGAGGGAGAGATACTGGGGACAGAGGGTCTCACAGGAGAGAGGAGGAGATACCGGGGACAGAGGGACTGACAGTAGAGAGGAGAAGATACCGGGGACAGAGGGTCTGACAGGAGAGAGGACGAGATACCGGGGACAGAGGGTCTGAAAGGAGAGAGGAGGAGATACCGGGGACAGAGGGTCTCACAGGAGATAGGAGGAGATACCGGGTACAGAGTGTCTGACAGGAGAGAGTAGGAGATACCAGGGACAGAGTGTCTGACATGAGAGAGGAGGAGATACCGGGGACAGAGAGTCTGACAGGAGATAGGAGGAGATACCGGGGACAGAGGGTCTGAGAGGGGGAGATACCGGTGACAGAGGGTCTGACATGAGAGAGGGGGAGATACCGGAGACAGAGGGTCTGACATGAGAGAGGAGGAGATACCGGGGACAGAGTGTCTCACAGGAGAGAGGAGGAGATACCGGGGACAGAGGGTCTGACAGGAGAGAGGAGGAGATACCGGGGACAGAGGGTCTGACAGGAGAGAGGAGGAGATACCTGGGACAGAGAGTCTGAGAGATGGAGATGCCGGGGACAGAGGGTCAGAGGGGGAGATACCGGGGACAGAGGGTCTGACATGAGGGAGATACCGGGGACAGAGAGTCTGACATGAGAGAGAGGGAGATACCGGGGACAGAGGGTCTGACAGGAGAGAGGGGGAGATACCAGGGACAGAGGGTTCTGACATGAGAGAGGGGGAGATACCGGGGACAGGGTCTGACGGGAGATACCGGGGACAGAGGGACTGACAGGAGAGAGGAGATACCGGGGACAGAGGGTCTGACAGGAGAGAGGGAGATACCGGGGACAGAGGTTCTGACAGGTGAGAGGAGGAGATACCGGGGACAGAGTATCTGACAGGAGAGGGGGGAGATACCGGGGACAGAGTGTCTGACAGGAGAGAGGAGGAGATACCGGGGACAGAGGGTCTGACAGGAGAGGGGAGGAGATACCGGGGAGAGAGTGTCTGCCAGGAGAGAGGAGGAGATACCGGGGACAGAGGGTCTGACAGGAGAGGGGAGGAGATACCGGGGAGAGAGTGTCTGCCAGGAGAGAGGGGAAAATATTTGGAGTTGAGAGTCCTCAGTGGTTGATACCTTTTAATGGCTAACTGAAAAGATGGTAACAAATTGCAAGCTTTCGAGTCTACTTAGGTCTTTTCATCAGGCAAAGACTAATACAAAATCTGAAGAATCACATATTTATACACAACACAGCACAGAAAAAATGCAATAGTTGAGACAAGTGACGTGAAGCAGAATAGTCATTATGGCAGAGGGATGAGCATAAATATTGGAACAGTTCATAGATAAGGAGTGTGAATATTTTATTGCCCTCTGATTGGGGTCTGGTAATGTTTTGTGATGTTCTCACAGGGTCTTTGGAGTAAATTCCTTAATTGATGTAAAACGTCATAAAAACGTGTGAAAGGTTCATTCCAGCATTAAGAGTGTCAAAGGTCACCATCAATTTGTATTCGCAAACTCTTCTGTGTCTCTGAGATGTGAAACTACCTTTCAGTACAAGTAATTTCATATCATACATGCTATGACCAGGGAACAAAAATGTTTTGCCACAGGTAGATCCATTCTTTTTTCTCTTATTGTGTGGCAATGAGAATTCATCCTTGTTCTCAGTTTTTGCCCGGGCTCTCCCACATACAGACCCCCAGTTGGACATTTAGTACATATAATTAGGTACACCACATTAGATGTGATGCAGCTGAAAGTATCTGGAGAGAGGGGGAGATACCGGGGACAGAGGGTCTGACAGGAGAGAGGGGGAGATACCAGGGACAGAGGGTTTGACAGGAGAGAGAGAGATACCGGGTCAGATGGTCTGACAGGAGAGAGGAGGAGATATCGGGGACAGAGGGTCTGACAGGAGAGAGGAGGAGATACCGGGGACAGAGGGTCTGACAGGAGAGAGGAGGAGATACCGGGGACAGAGGGTCTGACAAGAGAGAGGAGGAGATACCGGGGACAGCAGGTCTGACATGAGAGAGGGGGAGATACCGGGGACAGAGTATGACAGGAGAGAGGAGGAAATACCGGGGACAGAGGGTCTGACAGGAGAGAGGGGGAGATACCGGGGACAAGAGGGTCTGACAGGAGAGAGGGGAGATACCGAGGACAGAGGGTCTGACAGGAGAGAGGAGGAGATACCGGGGACAGAGGGTCTGACAGGAGAGAGGAGGAGATACCGGGGACAGAGGGTCTGAAAGGAGAGAGGGGGAGATACCGGGGACAGAGGGTCTGACAGGAGAGAGGGGGAGATACCGGGGACAGAGGGTCTGACAGAGGGGGAGATACCGGGGACAGGGTCTGACGGGAGAGAGGGGGAGATACCGGGGACAGAGGGTCTGACAGGAGAGAGGGGGAGATACCGGAGACATAGGGTCTGACAGGAGAGAGGAGGAGATACCAAAACAGGGTCTGACAGGAGGTAGGAGGAGATACCGGGGACAGAGTGTCTGACAGGAGAGAGGGGAGATACCGGGGACATGGGGTCTGACAGGAGAGAGGAGGAGATACTGAGGACAGAGTGTCTGACAGGAGAGAGGAGGAGATACCGGGGACAGAGGGTCTGACAGGAGAGAGGGGAAGATACCGGGGACAGGGTCTGACAGGAGAGAGGGGGAGATACCGGGGACAAATGATCTGACAGGAGAGGGGGAGATACCAGGGACAGAGGGTCTGACAGGAGAGAGGAGGAGATACCGGGGACAGAGGGTCTGACAGGAGGGATAAAATTGATTGAACTGTTCATGGAACGTCTTTAGCTGTTGCTCAGACTCAGTCCAGATGATTAAAATGTCATCAATGTAGCGGTAGTAAGCCAGAGGCCTGATGGGACATGAGGACAGAAAGGGTCCTCTGAAGGGTTTCTGTCCTCATGTCCCATCAGGCCTCTGGCCTACTACCGCTACATTGATGACATTTTAATCATCTGGACGGAGTCTGAGCAACAGCTAAAGACGTTCCATGAACAGTTCAATCAATTTCATCCCACCATCAATTTAACCCCTTCATGACCCCGCCTATTTTGACCTTAAAGACCTTGCCATTTTTTGCAATTCTGACCAGTGTCCCTTTATGAGGTAATAACTCAGGAATGCTTCAACGAATCCTAGCGATTCTGAGATTGTTTTTTCGTGACATATTGGGCTTCATGTTAGTGGTAAATTTAGGTCGATAATTTTTGCGTTTATTTGTGAAAAAAATGGAAATTTGGCGAAAATTTTGTAATTTTCAATTTTTATCTTTATTCTGTTAAACCAGAGAGTTATGTGACACAAAATAGTTAATATATAACATTTCCCACATGTCTACTTTACATCAGCACAATTTTGGGAACAACATTTTTTTTTGTTAGGAAGTTATAAGGTGTGATGATATTGCAAGCTTCATGTCTTGTGCTGTTGCTAGAACTACAACCCCCTTCCCCCCCCTGTCATCCTGCACTCAGGCAGTGTAATGTGAGCTGCCAGTGCTGGAAGTTTTCCCGCTTCACCGCAGGGGTCCTGCATTGTCCGAACACGTGCTTTCTTCCTATAGCAGCCATGTTGGAGTATTCATTCCTTTTTGGTTAATAACACGGTGGGAGCATTCGCTAGAAACACGAACGTCACTGTGTTGAACCATGCGCCGACGGGCATCGTTCCCGTGGTACCGGTGAACCCGTAACTCCAACAGAGCCCGAGAAATGGAATTCTCGGGTGCCCCATGAGCTATGTCACCCAAGGTTGGGTTCATTTGAACCATTATTTCAAAGCAAGATCATTGATAGGTCTGCCGTTATTCTGCTAGAGTTCCCCGCCGAGTTATGAACCTTATGATATTGCAGAGCTCAAACCATAGCTTGTAGCCAGGGAGGTGGCTAGAGGACCAGCCCTTTTTGTGAGGTCAGAAGCTGACATGCATAAGTCTTACAGTGAAGTTCCTCGCTAGAATTCTTTCTGCTGGGACGTGCTGAGTAAGAGATCTCCCAATGAACTATGACGTGTGGCTCCTTCCCCCAGCCTGGCTTGCCTGTATATGATCTAACAACCATGTGAGTTATCTTTCATTCTTAATCCCATTTTATTTTATAACTGCATCTGTACATAACTATATTGTCTCAGTTTGTTACATCTTTTTATATTATATAAGCATTGCCTGTTTTTAAGGAATAAACCTATAAATTTATTAGTTTGTTTCTCCTGCTCTATAAACGAATCTGCACGTGCCTGAAGTAACTACGCTACTGTTTTGGGGTTGCTACGGACCCTCTTGATAAATTGTGTATTAAGTCAAACCCGTAGCTGGTGGCAGCTAAAAGGAAAGGGTGTAAAGTGTTAATCTATTGGGTGACGCTGGCAGTGACGCAGCGGGGTTTATAAGGGTACTGCCTGGCTGCAGCCAGGAGTAATTATAATTCCCTCACTGCAGCGTGCCCAATAGCCAGCACACATCCAAGTGACCCGTCTGGCGACCAATTATCCTAGGTGCAGTTCCCCGACTGACCTGAGGGTAAGGGGGGCGCCAGAGAGCTGCAAGTTCCTAAGTGGAAGTGGGATAGTTATAAATCCCTGCAGTTTACTGGGTCGGACGGCAGCAGCCGTCGTGTGTGTGCACGTTCCATCACATGTGGTGTCAGCGGTGGGATCACAAGCCGTGACCCCCGGGCTACCGTGTGGCGGACTGTGTGCCCGTTCATCACATATTGGTGGCAGCAGTGGGATCACAAGCCGTGACCCCCGGGCTACCGTGTGGCGGATCGCGGCACCGTTCATCACATATTGGTGGCAGCGGTGGGATTATAGAGCATTAGTGATCTGGTCTGAGCAATCATTCCTCTCACTAAAAAACTTGCACGGTTCTTCAGGGACCCTGCATCTAAAGTTTTGGAGAACAGACTCAGTGTTTATTAGTCCTGAGACAATTGTGTGTACTTGCGGTTACCCCTCCCTTCTCTTTGTTTTTCTATCCTATCTTTTATTTGGCAACCATGGCTACAAGAGGAGCAAGTTGGTTCGAAAAGCAGAACAGGGACACTCTTGTGGGAATCTGCGTGTACCACGGCCTTGACCACAAGAACCAAACCAAAGCCCGACTGGTCCAGGCCCTGAAGGAACTGGAAGAGCATCGGAGCGTGGCGGGCGCAGGAGCCGGTCCAAGCCAAGGTGGTGCCGCAGGAGCAGAGGCCCAACCCCTGACTGCTTACACCCAGAGAGAGGTGGACCCTTACCTGCAGGCGGCCCTGGAGGGACTCACCGCTGACAACCGGGAAGAACGCCTGAGGCTGATTCAGCAAGCTCAAGAGAGAGCCGACCAGCGAGAGGCAAAACAGCGAGAGGCTGAGAGAGCCGAGCGCCAAGCCCAGCGAGAGGCTGAGAGAGCCGAGCGGGAGGCTGAGAGAGCCCGAGCCGAGCGGGAAGCCCAAGCGCAGAGAGCCCATGAGCTGGAGATGGTTCAGCGAGGGGCAATGCCCTCCACAGCCCAGAGCAGTGTGCCCAGCAGCACTCAGAGTCCCAAGCCCCGGCCGGAGCACTTTCCCGTGCTGGAAAGGGACGGAGACTTGGACACTTTTCTGCGGGCCTTTGAGAAAGTCTGCAGACAGTACCGGCTGCCTGCCGACCAATGGGCCAGGTACTTGACCCCCGGGCTGAAGGGCAAAGCTTTGGAGGCGTTCGCTTCCCTCGCGCCAGATCAAGACAGTGACTATGAGGCCATCAAGCAGGCCCTGATTGCCAAGTACCAGCTAACCCCTGAGGTATACCGAAAGAAGTTCCGGAACCTCCAACGTGGCCCACACGACAGTTACAGCGATGTGGTGCAAGGACTCCGGAACCACTTTGACCAGTGGATCTATGGACTGTCAGTTGACACCTATGAGGAGCTGAAAGACCTGATGATCAAAGACCAGTTCCTGCATCTGTGCCCAGCTGAGGTCCGACAGTTCATCCTGGACCGAGAACCAGAGGACGCGGTCACAACAGCCCGGATCGCCGACAGCTATGAGGCCAACCGGAAACCCGAGGTGCGGAAGCCCGTCGCCACCCGCTGGGGAGGGGGTAAGCCTGCAACCAACCCCAGTGCCCCTGCCAGTCGTCCCTCTGGAGGCACTATCCCCTTTGCCAGCGCCAGGCCTACATCAGACCCCCGCCAGTGTTTCTCCTGTAAAAGGACTGGTCACATCAGCGCCACCTGTCCGGAGAGGCAGAAGAACCCCCCAGCCAAGGCCTCCGGCCCAACGCCTCTGTTTCTTTTGGTGGGTGGTGTGGTGGGGAGGGTTGATGACAACGTGCAGCCCGTCCGCGTGGGGGCCCGTCTTGCTACAGGCCTCAAGGACACCGGGGCTGAGCGAACCCTCATCCGACCCGAACTGGCGGCCCCTGAAGAGTTGATTCCGGGGAAAACCCTAACTGTCACAGGGATTGGGGGCGTCCACTACCCCTTGCCGATAGCCCGAGTTTTCATTGACTGGGGTACCGGGAGCGGGGTGAAGGAAGTGGGGGTGTCCGAAAACCTGCCCACTGATGTTTTATTGGGGACTGATCTGGGGAGGATGGTGGCGTACTATGTCCCTGACACCCCTTCCCAATCTGATGATAAGGTTAACGTTAACCATGATGTTGATGTTGATGATGATGGGAAACTGATTGTGTTACCTGCTAATGCTTTGCGAAGTGAGGATGCAACTGATAACCTTTCTTTCCCTAGGACTGATGTTGATAATGATGTATCTGTGCCATCTGAATCTGTTAACCCTTTCTCCGAAGTGGTAGATGTGTCCACAGGTACAGGAGCGTTCAGTCCCGTCGCTCTGCGGAGTGAGACGGCTGAGGAACCCCTAGCAGGAGCAAGCGACAGTGCTCAAGGAAATGGGGAGGTGCATGGGAACCGGGAGGAAGGTGACGCCATGACACTGACCAGTGCCACCGAGGAAGGTAACTGGCCCATAAGTAGCACTGCTCCTGAAGTGTTGGGGGTGGATGGGGAGGTAGAGCCCATAGCAGCGCAGGCTGATTGGTCTATAGAAATCCCCGGGGAGACTGCATATGTAGCTGCTGTCACCCGCAGTCAGAGTGCCCGGATCGCAGGTAGCGCCCTGCCATCTGGACCCTCCTCCGCTACAGGAGAGACTGAACCAGAGGTGGACCCAGAGCCGGTCCCAGAGGGTCCCAGTGAGGAAGGAACCCTGACGTCACTTCTGGCTGCCTCCAGCCAGGAGTTCCAGGCCGCTCTGCACTCAGATGCGAGCCTGGAGAACTTGAGACACCTCGCCGAGACGCCCACCTCCGTGACTGATAAGGAGAGGGTGTTCTGGGAACGAGGAAGGTTGTACCGGAAGACCGTACCCGGAGATTCCCAAAAGGAGTGGTTGAGGGGGAAACAGCTGGTCGTCCCGCACCAGTTCCGAGGTGAGTTGTTGAGGATTGCCCATGAGATTCCACTTGCTGGACACTTGGGGATTAGCAAAACTAAGGCACGGCTGTCTCAACACTTCTATTGGCCCAAGATGGGGACAGATGTGACTAACTACTGCCGCTCCTGTATCACCTGTCAAAGAGTGGGGAAGGCGGGGCCTGCTCTTAAGGCTCCCCTGATCCCGTTGCCAGTGATAGAGGAGCCTTTCCAGAGGATCGCGGTGGACATTGTGGGCCCCCTGGCCGTCCCCAGCAGCTCTGGAAAGCAATACATCCTGACTGTGGTAGACTACGCTACCCGGTACCCGGAGGCGGTAGCTCTGTCCTCAACTAGGGCAGATAAGGTGGCAGATGCACTGGTGACCATCTTTTCACGGGTAGGATTTCCCAGGGAGATGCTTACCGATCAAGGGACCCAATTTATGTCTCGCCTAATGAAGGCTCTCTGCAGCAAAATGCAGGTGACGCGTATGGTATCGAGTGCGTATCACCCACAGACCAATGGTTTGTGTGAGCGCTTTAACGGTA
The DNA here is from genome assembly GCA_033576555.1 of Oophaga sylvatica. Classification (NCBI taxonomy): domain Eukaryota; kingdom Metazoa; phylum Chordata; class Amphibia; order Anura; family Dendrobatidae; genus Oophaga; species Oophaga sylvatica. The sequence goes on from JARQOD010002293.1 coordinate 12,663, forward strand.
CCCTCAAACAGATGCTCCGCATGCTGGTTGAGACCCAGGGACGCGATTGGGAGCGGTACCTCCCACACCTGCTATTTGCCTACAGAGAAGTCCCGCAGGCCTCGACGGGGTTCTCCCCCTTCGAGCTCCTGTATGGTAGGCGAGTCCGGGGACCCCTTGGGTTGATAAGAGAATCCTGGGAAGATGAGCCAAACCCCACGGAAGTGTCCATCGTGGATTATGTCATGCGCTTCCGCGACAAGATGCAGACCTTGACGCAGTTGGTGCATGACAACATGACGCAGGCTCAGGCTGACCAGAAGCACTGGTACGACCAGAACGCCCGGGAGCGGACCTACCAGGTGGGTCAAAAGGTGTGGGTGCTGGTCCCCGTACCAAAGGATAAGCTTCAGGCAGCCTGGGAAGGCCCGTACGTCGTGCACCAACAGCTCAACCCAGCCACCTACGTGGTCACGCTTGACCACACTCGGGGTAGGCGCAAGGCCTTTCACGTCAACATGATGAAGGCCCATCACGAACGTGAAGCCTGCGTCCTACCGGTCTGCAATCTGCCCGAGGACGGGGAAGAGGATCCCCTCCTAGACATGCTGGCCCAAGCTAATGCCAATGGGTCCATTGAGGACATGGAGGTAAATGCCTCGCTAACCGCCTCCCAGCGGTTGCAGTTGCTGACCACTCTGGAATCCTTTCGGGCCGTGTTCACTAACCGACCCGGAAGGACCAAGTTGGCAGTCCACGAGGTGGACACCGGGAATCACGCCCCGTTACGGCGGACACCTTATCGGATCTCTGAGGAAGTGCAGCAGATTATGCGCCAGGAGATCCATGAGATGTTGCAGCTGGGGGTGATCCGGCAGTCCAAAAGCGCGTGGGCCTCACCTGTAGTTCTCGTGCCAAAAAAGGATCGGACCACCCGGTTCTGCGTGGACTACAGGGGCTCAACGCCATCACTACCTCTGATGCGCACCCAATGCCACGCATCGAGGATCTGCTGGAGCGGTTGGCGAATGCCAAGTACATATCCATCATGGATCTGAGCCGGGATACTGGCAGATTCCCCTGAGCCCTGCGGCGCAGGAGAAATCTGCCTTTATCACCCCTTTTGGACTGTACGAGTCCACAGTCATGCCTTTCGGCATGAAGAATGCCCCTGCCACTTTTCAGCGGATGGTCAACCACCTGCTTCAGGGACTGGAGGAGTACGCTGTGGCGTACCTGGATGACATTGCCGTCTTCAGTTCCACCTGGGAGGAACACCTTCAGCATCTCCAGGAGGTGCTCAAGCGTATTCACCAGGCAGGTCTGACCATCAAGCCGGGAAAATGCCAGATGGGCATGAGGGAGGTCCACTACCTGGGGCACCGGGTAGGCGGGGGTTCCATGAGTCCAGAGCCCGAGAAAGTGGACGCGATCGTGTCCTGGCCCACCCCCAGGACCAAAAAGCAGGTGAAGTCCTTCCTGGGCACTGCAGGGTACTATAGGCGTTTCGTACCGAACTATAGCGCCATTGCAAAACCCTTGACGGACCTCACCAAGGGCGGTCTACCCCAAACAGTCAACTGGACAGATGGCTGTGAGGCGGCATTCCGATCTTTGAAAACAGCCCTGTGCAGCTCTCCAGTGTTGAGAGCCGTCGACAGCAGTCGGCCCTTCCTGGTACAGACTGATGCCAGTGAATTTGGCCTCGGTGTTGTACTCAGCCAGGTTGATTCGGGGGACCAGGAGCACCCCGTGTTGTACCTGAGCCGGAAACTTCTGCCAAGGGAAGTGGCATACTCCACCATCGAGAAGGAGTGCCTGGCCATGGTCTGGGCACTGCAACGTTTGCAGCCCTACCTGTACGGGCGCACCTTCAAGGTGGTCACCGACCACAACCCTCTGAGCTGGCTGCACACAGTGTCCGGAACCAATGGTAGGTTGCTACGCTGGAGCCTTGCCCTGCAGCAGTATGATTTTGCCGTACGACACAAGAAAGGCAGTGATCATGGGAATGCTGATGGGTTATCACGACGTGGCGAACCCGCTGAGGTGCGCATGTCGGATTACCGACAGGTCATGCCTCCGTAGCGCCCTCTAAAGGGGGGAGGTGTGATGATATTGCAAGCTTCATGTCTTGTGCTGTTGCTAGAACTACAACCCCCTTCCCCCCCCCTGTCATCCTGCACTCAGGCAGTGTAATGTGAGCTGCCAGTGCTGGAAGTTTTCCCGCTTCACCGCAGGGGTCCTGCATTGTCCGAACACGTGCTTTCTTCCTATAGCAGCCATGTTGGAGTATTCATTCCTTTTTGGTTAATAACACGGTGGGAGCATTCGCTAGAAACACGAACGTCACTGTGTTGAACCATGCGCCGACGGGCATCGTTCCCGTGGTACCGGTGAACCCGTAACTCCAACAGAGCCCGAGAAATGGAATTCTCGGGTGCCCCATGAGCTATGTCACCCAAGGTTGGGTTCATTTGAACCATTATTTCAAAGCAAGATCATTGATAGGTCTGCCGTTATTCTGCTAGAGTTCCCCGCCGAGTTATGAACCTTATGATATTGCAGAGCTCAAACCATAGCTTGTAGCCAGGGGAGGTGGCTAGAGGACCAGCCCTTTTTGTGAGGTCAGAAGCTGACATGCATAAGTCTTACAGTGAAGTTCCTCGCTAGAATTCTTTCTGCTGGGACGTGCTGAGTAAGAGATCTCCCAATGAACTATGACGTGTGGCTCCTTCCCCCAGCCTGGCTTGCCTGTATATGATCTAACAACCATGTGAGTTATCTTTCATTCTTAATCCCATTTTATTTTATAACTGCATCTGTACATAACTATATTGTCTCAGTTTGTTACATCTTTTTATATTATATAAGCATTGCCTGTTTTTAAGGAATAAACCTATAAATTTATTAGTTTGTTTCTCCTGCTCTATAAACGAATCTGCACGTGCCTGAAGTAACTACGCTACTGTTTTGGGGTTGCTACGGACCCTCTTGATAAATTGTGTATTAAGTCAAACCCGTAGCTGGTGGCAGCTAAAAGGAAAGGGTGTAAAGTGTTAATCTATTGGGTGACGCTGGCAGTGACGCAGCGGGGTTTATAAGGGTACTGCCTGGCTGCAGCCAGGAGTAATTATAATTCCCTCACTGCAGCGTGCCCAATAGCCAGCACACATCCAAGTGACCCGTCTGGCGACCAATTATCCTAGGTGCAGTTCCCTGACTGACCTGAGGGTAAGGGGGCGCCAGAGAGCTGCAAGTTCCTAAGTGGAAGTGGGATAGTTATAAATCCCTGCAGTTTACTGGGTCGGACGGCAGCAGCCGTCGTGTGTGTGCACGTTCCATCACATGTGGTGGCAGCGGTGGGATCACAAGCCGTGACCCCCGGGCTACCGTGTGGCGGACTGTGTGCCCGTTCATCACATAAGGGTTAAAAGTTGACAAGCGATTTCTCATTTTTACAGCAAAATTTACAAAACCATTTTTTTTAGGGACCACCTCACATTTGAAGTCACTTTGAGGGTCTATATGGCAGAAAATACCCAAAAGTGACACCTTTATAAAAAACTGCACCCCTCAAGCTACTCAAAACTACATTCAAGAAGATTATTAACCCTTCAGGTGCTTCACAGGAACTAAAGCAACGTGGAAGGAAAAAATGAGTGTCTGAAAGGAGGAGATACCGGATCAGAGGGTCTGACAGGAGAGAGGAGGAGATACCGGGGACAAAGAGTCTGAGAGGAGGAGATACCGGGGACAGAGGGTCTGACAGGAGAGAGGAGGAGATACCGGGACAGAGGGTCTGACAGGAGAGAGGAGGAGATACCGGGGACAGAGGGTCTAACAGGAGAGAGGAGAAGATACCGGGGACAGAGAGTCTGACAGGAGAGAGGAGGAGATACCGGGGACAGAGGGTCTGACAGGAGAGAGGAGGAGATACCGGGGACAGAGGGTCTGACAGGCGAGAGGTTTAGATACCGGGGACAGAGGGACTGACAGGAGAGAGGGGAGATACGCATACGGTCTGACAGGAGAGAGGAGGAGATACCGGGACAGAGGATCTGACAGGAGAGAGGGAGAGATACTGGGGACAGAGGGTCTCACAGGAGAGAGGAGAATACCGGGGACAGAGGGACTGACAGTAGAGAGGAGAAGATACCGGGACAGAGGGTCTGACAGGAGAGAGGACGAGATACCGGGGACAGAGGGTCTGAAAGGAGAGAGGAGGAGATACCGGGGACAGAGGGTCTCACAGGAGATAGGAGGAGATACCGGGTACAGAGTGTCTGACAGGAGAGAGTAGGAGATACCAGGGACAGAGTGTCTGACATGAGAGAGGAGGAGATACCGGGGACAGAGAGTCTGACAGAGATAGGAGGAGATACCGGGGACAGAGGGTCTGAGAGGGGGAGATACCGGTGACAGAGGGTCTGACATGAGAGAGGGGAGATACCGGAGACAGAGGGTCTGACATGAGAGAGGAGGAGATACCGGGGACAGAGTGTCTCACAGGAGAGAGGAGGAGATACCGGGGACAGAGGGTCTGACAGGAGAGAGGAGGAGATACCGGGACAGAGGGTCTGACAGGAGAGAGGAGGAGATACCTGGGACAGAGAGTCTGAGAGATGGAGATGCCGGGACAGAGGGTCAGAGGGGGAGATACCGGGGACAGAGGGTCTGACATGAGGGAGATACCGGGGACAGAGGGTCTGACATGAGAGAGAGGGAGATACCGGGGACAGAGGGTCTGACAGGAGAGAGGGGGAGATACCAGGGACAGAGGGTTCTGACATGAGAGAGGGGGAGATACCGGGGACAGGGTCTGACGGGAGATACCGGGGACAGAGGGACTGACAGGAGAGAGGAGATACCGGGGACAGAGGGTCTGACAGGAGAGAGGGAGATACCGGGGACAGAGGTTCTGACAGGTGAGAGGAGGAGATACCGGGGACAGAGTATCTGACAGGAGAGGGGGGAGATACCGGGGACAGAGTGTCTGACAGGAGAGAGGAGGAGATACCGGGGACAGAGGGTCTGACAGGAGGGGAGGAGATACCGGGAGAGAGTGTCTGCCAGGAGAGAGGAGGAGATACCGGGGACAGAGGGTCTGACAGGAGAGGGGAGGAGATACCGGGGAGAGAGTGTCTGCCAGGAGAGAGGGGAAAATATTTGGAGTTGAGAGTCCTCAGTGGTTGATACCTTTTAATGGCTAACTGAAAAGATGGTAACAAATTGCAAGCTTTCGAGTCTACTTAGGTCTTTTCATCAGGCAAAGACTAATACAAAATCTGAAGAATCACATATTTATACACAACACAGCACAGAAAAAATGCAATAGTTGAGACAAGTGACGTGAAGCAGAATAGTCATTATGGCAGAGGGATGAGCATAAATATTGGAACAGTTCATAGATAAGGAGTGTGAATATTTATTGCCCTCTGATTGGGGTCTGGTAATGTTTTGTGATGTTCTCACAGGGTCTTTGGAGTAAATTCCTTAATTGATGTAAAACGTCATAAAAACGTGTGAAAGGTTCATTCCAGCATTAAGAGTGTCAAAGGTCACCATCAATTTGTATTCGCAAACTCTTCTGTGTCTCTGAGATGTGAAACTACCTTTCAGTACAAGTAATTTCATATCATACATGCTATGACCAGGGGAACAAAAATGTTTTGCCACAGGTAGATCCATTCTTTTTTCTCTTATTGTGTGGCGATGAGAATTCATCCTTGTCTCAGTTTTTGCCCGGCTCTCCACATACAACCCCCATTGGACATTTAGTACATATAATTAGGTACACCACATTAGATGTGATCAGCTGAAAGTACTGGAGAGGGGGGAGATACCGGACAGAGGGTCTGACAGGAGAGAGGGGAGATACCAGGGACAGAGGTTTGACAGGAGAGAGAGAGATACCGGGTCAGATGGTCTGACAGAGGAGGGGAGATATCGGGACAGGTCTGACAGAGAGAGAGGAGGAGATACGGGGACAGAGGTCTGACAGGAGAGAGGAGGAGATACCGGGACAGAGGGTCTGACAGAGAGAGGAGGAGATACCGGGGACAGAGGTCTGACATGAGAGAGGGGGAGATACCGGGGACAGAGTATGACAGGAGAGGAGGAATACCGGGACAGAGGTCTGACAGGAGAGAGGGGGAGATACCGGGGACAGAGGGTCTGACAGGAGAGAGGGGAGATACCGGGACAGAGGGTCTGACAGGAGAGAGGAGGAGATACCGGGGACAGAGAGGTCTGACAGGAGAGAGGAGGAGATACCGGGGACAGAGGTCTGAAGGAGAGAGGGGAGATACCGGGACAGAGGGTCTGACAGGAGAGAGGGGGAGATACCGGGGACAGAGGGTCTGACAAGAGGGGGAGATACCGGGGACAGGGTCTGACAGGAGAGAGGAGGAGATACCGGGGACAGAGGGTCTGACAGGAGAGAGGGGAGATACCGGGGACATAGGGTCTGACAGGAGAGAGGAGGAGATACCGGACAAGTCGACAGGAGGTGGAATCGGACAGGTCTAGGAGGAGGAGAAACCGGGGACAGAGTGTCTGACAGGAGAGAGGGGAGATACCGGGGACATGGGGTCAGACAGGAAGAGAGGAGGAGATACTGAGGACAGAGTGTCTGACAGGAGAGAGGAGGAGATACCGGGGACAGAGGTCTGACAGGAGAGAGGGGAAGATACCGGGGACAGGGTCTGACAGGAGAGAGGGGGAGATACCGGGGACAAATGATCTGACAGAGAGAGGGGGAGATCCCAGGGACGAGAGGGTCTGACAGGAGAGAGGAGGAGATACCGGGGACAGAGGGTCTGACAGGAGGGATAAAATTGATTGAACTGTTCATGGAACGTCTTTAGCTGTTGCTCAGACTCAGTCCAGATGATTAAAATGTCATCAATGTAGCGTAGTAAGCCAGAGGCCTGATGGGACATGAGGACAGAAAGGGTCCTCTGAAGGGTTTCTGTCCTCATGTCCCATCAGGCCTCTGGCCTACTACCGCTACATTGATGACATTTTAATCATCTGGACGGAGTCTGAGCAACAGCTAAAGACGTTCCATGAACAGTTCAATCAATTTCATCCCACCATCAATTTAACCCCTTCATGACCCCGCCTATTTTGACCTTAAAGACCTTGCCATTTTTTGCAATTCTGACCAGTGTCCCTTTATGAGGTAATAACTCAGGAATGCTTCAACGAATCCTAGCGATTCTGAGATTGTTTTTTCGTGACATATTGGGCTTCATGTTAGTGGTAAATTTAGGTCGATAATTTTTGCGTTTATTTGTGAAAAAAATGGAAATTTGGCGAAAATTTTGTAATTTTCAAATTTTTTATCTTTATTCTGTTAAACCAGAGAGTTATGTGACACAAAATAGTTAATATATAACATTTCCCACATGTCTACTTTACATCAGCACAATTTTGGGAACAACATTTTTTTTTGTTAGGAAGTTATAAGGGTTAAAAGTTGACAAGCGATTTCTCATTTTTACAGCAAAATTTACAAAACCATTTTTTTAGGGACCACCTCACATTTGAAGTCACTTTGAGGGGTCTATATGGCAGAAAATACCCAAAAGTGACACCTTTATAAAAAACTGCACCCCTCAAGCTACTCAAAACTACATTCAAGAAGATTATTAACCCTTCAGGTGCTTCACAGGAACTAAAGCAACGTGGAAGGAAAAAATGGACATTTTAATTTTTCCAACAAAAATTTTCTTTTAGCATCAATTTTTTCATTTTTACATGGGCATCAGGATAAAATGGATCCTAAAATTTGTTGGGCAATTTCTCCTGAGTACACAGATACCTCATATGTGGTCATAAAGTACTGTATGGGCGCACGGCAGGGCTCAGAAGGGAAGGAGCGCCATTTGACTTTTTGAATGGAAAATATGCTGGAATATTTAGCGGTTGCCATGTCGCATTTGGAGCGTCCCTGTGTGCCTAAACATTGGAGCTCCCCCACAAGTGACCCCATTTTGGAAACTAGACCCCCTAAGGAACTTATCTAGATGCATAGTATTCACTTTGAACCCCCAGGTGCTTCACAAATTGATCCGTAAAAAAAAGAAAGTACTTTTTATTCACCAAAATTTTCTTTTAGCCTCAGTTTTTTTCATTTTCACATGGGCAACAGTATAAATTGGATCCTAAAATTTGTTGGGCAATTTCTCCTGAGTACACAGATACCTCATATGTGGTCATAAACCACTGTTTGGGCGCACGGCAGGGCTCAGAAGGGAAGGAGCGCCATTTGACTTTTTGAATGGAAAATATGCTGGAATATTTAGCTGTTGCCATGTCGCATTTGGAGCGTCCCTGTGTGCCTAAACATTGGAGCTCCCCCACAAGTGACCCCATTTTGGAAACTAGACCCCCTAAGGAACTTATCTAGATGCATAGTGAGCACTTTGAACCCCCAGGTGCTTCACAAATTGATCCGTTAAAAAAAGAATACTTTTTTTTTCACAAAAATTTTCTTTTAGCCTCAGTTTTTTTCATTTTCACATGGGCAACAGTATAAATTGGATCCTAAAATTTGTTGGGCAATTTCTCCTGAGTACACAGATACCTCATATGTGGTCATAAACCAATGTTTGGGCGCACGGCAGGGCTCAGAAGGGAAGGAGCGCCATTTGACTTTTTGAATAGAAAATATGCTGGAATATTTAGCGGTTGACATGTCGCATTTGGAGAGTTCCTGTGTGCCTAAACATTGGAGCTCCCCCACAAGTGACCCCATTTTGGAAACTAGACCCCTTAAGAAACTTATCTAGATGCATAGTGAGCACTTTGATCCCCCAGGTGCTTCACAAATTGATCTGTAAATAAAAGAAAGTACTTTTTTTTCACAAAAATTTTCTTTTAGCCTCAGTTTTTTTCATTTTCACATGGGCAACTGTGATGATATTGCAAGCTTCATGTCTTGTGCTGTTGCTAGAACTACAACCCCCACCGTTTGCAAGCACAGGGCAAAGCTACCCCTCCCTCCTTTTCTCTGCAGCTCACGCTTCCCTTCCCCCTGTCAACCGGCAGTCAAGCTCAGTGTAACCTGAGCTACCAGTGCTGGAAGTTTTGCCGCTTCACCGCAGGGGTCCTTCATTGTCTGCACACGTGCTTTCTTCCTATAGCAGCCATTTTGGAGAATTCATTCTTTTTTGGTTAATAACACGGTGGGAGCATTCGCTAGAAACACGAAAGTTACTGTGTTGAACCATGCGCCGACGGGCATCGTTCCCGTGGTACTGGTAAACCCGTAACTCCAACAGAACCCGAGAAATGGAATTCTCGGGTGCCCCATGAACTAGCCCACCCAAGTGTGGGCTCATTGGAACCGTCATTTTAGAGTAAGATCATTGATAGGTCTGCCGTTATTCTGCTAGGTTCACAGGACGAGTTATGGACCTTATGATATTGCAGAGCTCAAACCATAGCTTGCAGCCAGGGGAGGTGGCCAGAAAACCAGCCCTTTTTGTGAGGTCAGAAGCTGACATGCATAAGTCTTGCAGTGAAGTTCCTTAGGCACTTTTCTGCTGGGATGTCCTGACTAACAGATCTGCCAATGAACTATGACGTGTGGCTCCTTCCCCCAGCCTGGCTTGCCTATGCATATGTAACTATCATGTGAGTTATCTTTCATTCTTAATCCCATTTTATTTTATAACTGCATCTGTACATAACGATATTGTCTGTTTGTTACATCTTCTTATATTATATAAGCACTGCCTGTTTTTAAGGAATAAACCTATAAATTTATTAGTTTGTCTCTCCTGCTCTATAAACGAATTTGCACGTGCCTGAAGCACTACGCTACTGTTTTGGGGTTGCTACGGACCCTCTTGATAAATTGTTCATCAAAAGCCGTAGCTGGTGGCAGCTAAAAGGAAGGGGTGTAAAGTGTTAATCTATTGGGTGATGCTGGTAGTGACGGAGCGGGGTTTATAAGGGTACTGCCTGGCTGCAGCCAGGAGTAATTATAATTTCCTCACTGCAGCGTGCCCAATAGCCAGCACACATCCAAGTGACCCGTCTGGCGACCAATTATCCTAGGTGCAGTTCCCTGACTGACCTGAGGGTAAAGGGGGTGCCAGAGAGCTGCAAGTTCCTAAGTGGAAGTGGGATAATTAAAAATCCCTGCAGCTTACTGGGTCGGACGGCAGCAGCCGTCGTGTGTGTGCGCGTTTTCGTCACATTTGCAGCACGGAGGGATCACAAGCCGTGATACCCCGGGCTACCGTGTGGCGGACCGCTTGACCGTTTCATCACATATTGGTGGCAGCGGTGGGATTATAGAGCATTAGTGATCTGGTTTGAGCAATCATTCCATTCACTAAAAAAAAAACTTGCACGGTTCTTCAGCGACCCTGCATCTAAAGTTTTGGAGAACAGACTCAGTGTTTATTAGTCCTGAGACAATTGTGTGTACTTGTGGTTACCCCTCCCTTCTCTTTGTTTTTCTATCCTATCTTTTATTTGGCAAACATGGCTACCATAGGAGCAAGTTGGTTCGAAAAGCAGAGCAAGGACACTCTTGTGGGAATCTGCAAGTACCACGGCCTTGTCCACATGAACCGAACCAAAGGCCAACTGGTCCAGGCCCTGAAGGAGCTGGGCGAGCATCGGAGCATGGCGGGCGCAGGAGCCGGCCCAAGCCAAGGTGGTGCCGCAGGAGCAGAGGCCCAACCCCTGACTGCTTACACCCAGAGAGAGGTGGACCCTTACCTGCAGGCGGCCCTGGAGGGACTCACCGCTGACAACCGGGAAGAACGCCTGAGGCTGATCCAGCAAGCTCAAGAGAGAGCCAACCAGCGAGAGGCTGAGAGAGCCGAGCGCCAAGCCCAGCGAGAGGCCGAGCGGGAGGCTGAGAGGGCCGAGCGGGAGGCTGAGAGGGCCGAGCGGGAGGCTGAGAGAGCCGAGCGGGAAGCTCAGAGAGCCCATGAACTGGAGCTGCCCTCCACAGCCCAGAGCGGTACACCCAGCAGCTCTCAGAGTCCCAAGCCCCGGCCGGAGCACTTTCCCGTGCTGGAAAAGGAAGGAGACTTGGACACTTTTCTGCGGGCCTTTGAGAAAGTCTGCAGACAGTACCGGCTGCCTGCCGACCAATGGGCCAGGTACTTGACCCCCGGGCTGAAGGGCAAAGCTTTGGAGGCGTTCGCTTCCCTCGCGCCAGATCAAGACAGTGACTATTAGGCCATCAAGCAGGCCCTGATTGCCAAGTACCAGCTAACCCCTGAGGTATACCGAAAGAAGTTCCGGAACCTCCAACGTGGCCCACACGACAGTTATAGCGATGTGGTGCAAGGACTCAGGAACCACTTTGACCAGTGGATCCATGGACTGTCAGTTGACACCTATGAGGAGCTGAAAGACCTGATGATCAAAGACCAGTTCCTGCATCTGTGCCCAGCTGAGGTCCGACAGTTCATCCTGGACCGAGAACCAGAGGACGCGGTCACAACAGCCCGGATCGCCGACAGCTATGAGGCCAACCGGAAACCCGAGGTGCGGAAGCCCGTCACCACCCGTTGGGGAGGGGGTAAGCCTGCAACCAACCCCAGTGCCCCTGCCAGTCGTCCCTCTGGAGGCACTATCCCCTTTGCCAGCGCCAGGCCTACATCAGACCCCCGCCAGTGTTTCTCCTGTAAGAGGACTGGACACATCAGCGCCACCTGTCCGGAGAGGCAGAAGAACCCCCCCAGCCAAGGCCTCCGGGCCCAACGCCTCTGTTCTTTTGGTGGGTGGTGTGGTGGGGAGGGTTGATGACAACGTGCAGCCCGTCCGCGTGGGGGCCCGTCTTGCTACAGGCCTCAAGGACACCGGGGCTGAACGAACCCTCATCCGACCCGAACTGGCAGCCCCTGGAGAGTTGATTCCGGGGAAAACCTTAACTGTCACAGGGATTGGGGGCGTCCACTACCCCTTGCCGATAGCCCGAGTTTTCATTGACTGGGTGCCGGGAGCGGGGTGAAGGAAGTGGGGGTGTCCGAAAACCTGCCCACTGATGTTTTACTGGGGACTGATCTGGGGAGGATGGTGGCGTACTATGTCCCTGACACCCCTTCCCAATCTGATGATAAGGTTAACGTTAACCATGATGATGATGTTGATGATGATGGGAAACTGAATGTGTGTAATGTATGTAGTACAGTTCATATAGCGTCTTGTGCTTGGGTGCGATGAAAACACAGGAGTCACAGGTTTGATATAGAAAAGTCCTGTATTACTTCATACAAGTTGGCAGAAATAGTCACACTGTTTGCAGACACAGAAACAGGAGACACAGCAGGCCAGAGTAATCCAAGCTCAGCAATCACTCTCCAATACAGATTCAGGATCTTCTTCTCTGTTACCGTAAGTCCATGCAAACGTGGGTCTTTCAAAGAGCAGGGTTCAGAGTCCACAAGTGCTTCAGAGTTCCTCAGTAGGAATAGCTGGAGTACAAGGTCCAAGGCTTACAGGAGTCAAGTCACAGGTTCACTGCAGGCTAGATTCTGAAGCACTGATTGCTCAGCTGTGGCTGCTTAAGAAGCAAAGGAGAGAATCAGGGCGGGAACATGCAAGCTGGAAACTCCATTTTGACTGAGGGCAAGATAGCTGCAGCAAGACAGAAAGTAAAATGGCTGACGAACAAACTGAGTTTCAGGAATATATACATAGAACCTTACAATGTGTTACCTGCCAATGCTTTGCGAAGTGATTATGCAACCGATAACCTTTCTTTCCCTAGGAATGATGTTGATAGTGATGTATCTGTGCCATCTGAATCTGTTAACCCTTTCTCTGAAGTGGTAGATGTGTCCACAGGTACAGGAGCGTTCAGCCACGTCGCTCTGCGGAGTGAGACGGCTGAGGAACCCCTAGCAGGAGCAAGCGACAGTGCTCAAGGAAATGGGGAGGTGCATGGGAACCGGGAGGAAGGTGACGCCATGACACTGACCAGTGCCACCGAGGAAGGTAACTGGCCCATAAGTAGCACTGCTCCTGAAGTGTTGGGGGTGGATGGGGAGGTAGAGCCCATAGCAGCGCAGGCTGATGGGTCTGTAGAAATCCCCGGGGAGACTGCATATGTAGCTGCTGTCACCCTCAGTCAGAGTGCCCGGATCGCAGGTAGCGCCCTGCCATCTGGACCCTCCTCCGCTACAGGAGAGACTGAACCAGAGGTGGACCCAGAGCCGATCCCAGAGGGTCCCAGTGAGGAAGGAACCCTGACGTCACTTCTGGCTGCCTCCAGCCAGGAGTTCCAGGCCGCTCTGCACTCAGATGCGAGCCTGGAGAACTTGAGGCACCCCGCCGAGACGCCCACCTCCGTGACTGATAAGGAGAGGGTGTTCTGGGAACGAGGAAGGTTGTACCGGGAGACAGTACCCGGAGATTCCCAAAAGGAGTGGTTGAGGGAAAAAACAGCTGGTCGTCCCGCACCAGTTCCGAGGTGAGTTGTTGAGGATTGCCCATGAGATTCCACTCGCTGGACACTTGGGGATCAGCAAAACTAAGGCACGGCTGTCTCAACACTTCTATTGGCCCAAGATGGGGACAGATGTGACTAACTACTGCCGCTCCTGTATCACCTGTCAAAGAGTGGGGAAGGCGGGGCCTGCTCTTAAGGCTCCCCTGATCCCGTTGCCAGTGATAGAGGAGCCTTTCCAGAGGATCGCGGTGGACATTGTGGGCCCGCTGGCCATCCCCAGCAGCTCTGGAAAGCAATACATCCTTACTGTGGTAGACTACGCTACCCGGTACCCGGAGGCAGTAGCTCTGTCCTCAACTAGGGCAGATAAGGTGGCAGATGCACTGGTGACCATCTTTTCACGGGTAGGATTTCCCAGGGAGATGCTTACCGATCAAGGGACCCAATTTATGTCTCGCCTAATGAAGGCTCTCTGCAGCAAAATGCAGGTGACGCGTATGGTATCGAGTGCGTATCACCCACAGACCAATGGTTTGTGTGAGTGCTTTAACGGTACCCTCAAACAGATGCTCCGCATGCTGGTTGAGACCCAGGGACGCGATTGGGAGCGGTACCTCCCACACCTGCTATTTGCCTACAGAGAAGTCCCGCAGGCCTCGACGGGGTTCTCCCCCTTCGAGCTCCTGTATGGTAGGCGAGTCCGGGGACCCCTTGGGTTGATAAGAGAATCCTGGGAAGATGAGCCAAACCCCACGGAAGTGTCCATCGTGGATTATGTCATGCGCTTCCGCGACAAGATGCAGACCTTGACGCAGTTGGTGCATGACAACATGACGCAGGCTCAGGCTGACCAGAAGCACTGGTACGACCAGAACGCCCGGGAGCGGACCTACCAGGTGGGTCAAAAGGTGTGGGTGCTGGTCCCCGTACCAAAGGATAAGCTTCAGGCAGCCTGGGAAGGCCCGTACGTCGTGCACCAACAGCTCAACCCAGCCACCTACGTGGTCACGCTTGACCACACTCGGGGTAGGCGCAAGGCCTTTCACGTCAACATGATGAAGGCCCATCACGAACGTGAAGCCTGCGTCCTACCGGTCTGCAATCTGCCCGAGGACGGGGAAGAGGATCCCCTCCTAGACATGCTGGCCCAAGCTAATGCCAATGGGTCCATTGAGGACATGGAGGTCAATGCCTCGCTAACCGTCTCCCAGCGGTTGCAGTTGCTGACCACTCTGGAACCCTTCCGGGCCGAGTTCACGAACCGACCCGTAAGGACCGAGTTGGCAGTCCACGAGGTGGACACCGGGAATCACACCCCGTTACGGCGGACACCTTATCGGATCTCTGAGGAAGTGCAGCAGATCATGCGCCAGGAGATCCATGAGATGTTGCAGCTGGGGGTGATCCGGCCGTCCAAAAGCGCGTGGGCCTCACCTGTAGTTCTCGTGCCAAAAAAGGATCGGACCACCCGCTTCTGCGTGGACTACAGGGGGCTCAACGCCATCACTACCTCTGATGCGCACCCAATGCCACGCATCGAGGATCTGCTGGAGCGGTTGGCGAATGCCAAGTACATATCCATCATGGATTTGAGCCGGGGATACTGGCAGATTCCCCTGAGCCCTGCGGCGCAGGAGAAATCTGCCTTTATCACCCCTTTTGGACTGTACGAGTCCACGGTCATGCCTTTCGGCATGAAGAATGCCCCTGCCACTTTTCAGCGGATGGTCAACCACCTGCTTCAGGGACTGGAGGAGTACGCTGTGGCGTACCTGGACGACATTGCCGTCTTCAGTTCCACCTGGGAGGAACACCTTCAGCATCTCCAGGAGGTGCTCAAGCGTATTCACCAGGCAGGTCTGACCATCAAGCCGGGAAAATGCCAGATGGGCATGAGGGAGGTCCACTACCTGGGGCACCGGGTAGGTGGGGGTTCCATGAGTCTAGAGCCCGAGAAAGTGGACGCGATCGTGTCCTGGCCCACCCCCAGGACCAAAAAGCAGGTGAAGTCCTTCCTGGGCACTGCAGGGTACTATAGGCGTTTCGTACCGAACTATAGCGCCATTGCAAAACCCTTGACGGACCTCACCAAGGGCGGTCTACCCCAAACAGTCAACTGGACAGATGGCTGTGAGGCGGCATTCCGAGCTTTGAAAACAGCCCTGTGCAGCTCTCCGGTGTTGAGAGCCGTCGACAGCAGTCGGCCCTTCCTGGTACAGACTGACGCCAGCGAATTTGGCCTCGGTGCTGTACTCAGCCAGGTTGATTCTGGGGACCAGGAGCACCCCGTGTTGTACCTGAGCCGGAAACTTCTGCCAAGGGAAGTGGCATACTCCACCATCGAGAAGGAGTGCCTGGCCATGGTCTGGGCCCTGCAACGTTTGCAGCCCTACCTGTACGGGCGCACCTTCAATGTGGTCACCGACCACAACCCTCTGAGCTGGCTGGACACAGTGTCCGGAACCAATGGTAGGTTGCTACGCTGGAGCCTTGCCCTGCAGCAGTATGATTTTGCCGTACAACACAAGAAAGGCAGTGATCATGGGAATGCTGATGGGTTATCACGACGTGGCGAACCCGCTGAGGTGCGCATGTCGGATTACCGAGAGGTCATGCCTCCGTAGCGCCCTCTAAGGGGGGGAGGTGTGATGATATTGCAAGCTTCATGTCTTGTGCTGTTGCTAGAACTACAACCCCCACCATTTGCAAGCACAGGGCAAAGCTACCCCTCCCTCCTTTTCTCTGCAGCTCACGCTTCCCTTCCCCCCTGTCAACCGGCAGTCAAGCTCAGTGTAACCTGAGCTACCAGTGCTGGAAGTTTTGCCGCTTCACCGCAGGGGTCCTTCATTGTCTGCACACGTGCTTTCTTCCTATAGCAGCCATTTTGGAGAATTCATTCTTTTTTGGTTAATAACACGGTGGGAGCATTCGCTAGAAACACGAAAGTTACTGTGTTGAACCATGCGCCGACGGGCATCGTTCCCGTGGTACTGGTAAACCCGTAACTCCCAACAGAACCCGAGAAATGGAATTCTCGGGTGCCCCATGAACTAGCCCACCCAAGTGTGGGCTCATTGGAACCGTCATTTTAGAGTAAGATCATTGATAGGTCTGCCGTTATTCTGCTAGGTTCACAGGACGAGTTATGGACCTTATGATATTGCAGAGCTCAAACCATAGCTTGCAGCCAGGGGAGGTGGCCAGAAAACCAGCCCTTTTTGTGAGGTCAGAAGCTGACATGCATAAGTCTTGCAGTGAAGTTCCTTAGGCACTTTTCTGCTGGGATGTCCTGACTAACAGATCTGCCAATGAACTATGACGTGTGGCTCCTTCCCCCAGCCTGGCTTGCCTATGCATATGTAACTATCATGTGAGTTATCTTTCATTCTTAATCCCATTTTATTTTATAACTGCATCTGTACATAACGATATTGTCTCAGTTTGTTACATCTTCTTATATTATATAAGCACTGCCTGTTTTTAAGGAATAAACCTATAAATTTATTAGTTTGTCTCTCCTGCTCTATAAACGAATTTGCACGTGCCTGAAGCACTACACTACTGTTTTGGGGTTGCTACGGACCCTCTTGATAAATTGTTCATCAAAAGCCGTATGTAAGGTTCTGTGTACATGTTCCTGAAACTCAGTTGTTCGTCAGCCATTTTACTTTCTGTCTTGCTGCAGCTATCTTGCCCTCAGTCAAAATGGAGTTTCCAGCTTGCATGTTCCCGCCCTGATTCTCTCCTTTTGCTTCTTAAGCAGCCACAGCTGAGCAATCAGTGCTTCAGAATCTAGCCTGCAGTGAACCTGTGACCTGACTCCTAAAGCCTTGGACCTTGTACTCCAGCTATTCCTACTGAGGAACTCTGAAGCACTTGTGGACTCTGGAACCCTGCTCTTTGAAAGACCCACGTTTGCATGGACTTACGGTAACAGAGAAGAAAATCCTGAACCTGTTGTGGAGAGTGATTGCTGAGCTTAGATTACTCTGGCCTGCTGTGTCTCCTGCTTCTGTGTCTGCAAACTGTGTGACTATTTTTGCCAACTTGTATGAAGTAATACAAGACTTTCTATATCAAACCTGTGTCTCATGTATTTTCATCGCACCCAAGCACAAGACGCTATATGAACTGTACTACATACATTACACTGTAGCTGGTGGCAGCTAAAAGGAAGGGGTGTAAAGTGTTAATCTATTGGGTGATGCTGGCAGTGACGGAGCGGGGTTTATAAGGGTACTGCCTGGCTGCAGCCAGGAGTAATTATAATTCCCTCACTGCAGCATGCCCAATAGCCAGCACACATCCAAGTGACCCGTCTGGCGACCAATTATCCTAGGTGCAGTTCCCTGACTGACCTGAGGGTAAGGGGGGCGCCAGAGAGCTGCAAGTTCCTAAGTGGAAGTGGGATAATTAAAAATCCCTCCAGTTTACTGGGTCGGACGGCAGCAGCCGTCGTGTGTGTGCGCGTTTTTGTCACATTTGCAGCACGGAGGGATCACAAGCCGTGATACCCCGGGCTACCGTGTGGCGGACCGCGTGACCGTTTCATCACAGCAACAGTATAAATTGGATCCTAAAATTTGTTGGGCAATTTCTCCTGAGTACACAGATACCTCACATGTGGTCATAAACCACTGTTTGGGCGCACTGCAGGGCTCAGTAGGGAAGGAGCGCCATTTGACTTTTTGAATGGAAAATATGCTGGAATATTTAGCGGTTGCCATGTCGCATTTGGAGAGTTCCTGTGTGCCTAAACATTGGAGCTCCCCACAAGTGACCCCATTTTGGAAACTAGACCCCCTAAGGAACTTATCTAGATGCATAGTGAGCACTTTGAACCCCCAGGGGGTTCACAAATTGATCCGTAAATAAAAGAAAGTACTTTTTTTTCACAAAAATTTCTTTTAGCCTCAGTTTTTTTCATTTTCACATGGGCAACAGTATAAATTGGATCCTAAAATTTGTTGGGAAATTTCTCCTGAGTACACAGATACCTCATATGTGGTCATAAACCACTGTTTGGGCGCACGGCAGGGCTCAGAAGGGAAGGAGCGCCATTTGACTTTTTGAATGGAAAATATGCTGGAATATTTAGCGGTTGCCATGTTGCATTTGGAGAGTTCCTGTGTGCCTAAACATTGGAGCTCCCCCACAAGTGACCCCATTTTGGAAACTAGACCCCCTAAGGAACTTATCTAGATGCATAGTGAGCACTTTGACCCCCAGGTGCTTCACAAATTGATCCGTAAATAAAAGAAAGTACTTTTTTTTCACAAAAATTTTCTTTTAGCCTCAGTTTTTTTCATTTTCACATGGGCAACAGTATAAATTGGATCCTAAAATTTGTTGGGCAATTTCTCCTGAGTACACAGATACCTCATATGTGGTCATAAACCACTGTTTGGGCTCACGGCAGGGCTCAGAAGGGAAGTAGCGCCATTTGACTTTTTGAATGGAAAATATGCTGGAATATTTAGCGGTTGCCATGTCGCATTTGGAGAGTCCCTGTGTGCCTAAACATTGGAGCTCCCCCACAAGTGACCCCATTTTGGAAACTAGACGCCCTAAGGAACTTATCTAGATGCATAGTGAGCACTTTGAACCCCCAGGTGCTTCACAGAAGTTTATAACGCAGAGCCGTGAAAATAAAAAATATTTTTTTTTCTCAAAAAATGATTTTTTAGCCCACTATTTTTTATTTTCACAATGGTTACAGGAGAAATTGGACCCCAAAAGTTGTTGTCCAGTTTGTCCTGAGTACGCTAGTACCCCATATGTGGGGGGAACCACTGTTTGGGCACACGTCAGGGCTCGGAAGGGATGTAGTGACGCTTTGAAATGCCGACTTGATGGAATGGTCTGCAGGCATCTTGTTACGTTTGCAGAGCCCCTGATGTGCCTAAACAGTAGAAACTCCCCACAAGTGACCCCATTTTGGAAACTAGACCCCGCAAAGAACTTATCTAGATGTGTGGTGAGCACTTTGAACCCCCAAGGGCTACACAGAAGTTTATAACGCCCGGGCATGAAAATAAAAAAATCATATTTTTTCCACAATCAGGATCTTTTAGTCCCCAATTTTTTTTTCCCAAGGGTAACATGAGAAATTAGACCCCAAAAGTTGTTGTCCAATTTGTCCTGAGTATGCTGATATCCCATATGTGGATGAAAACTACTGTATGGGCACACGTCGGGGCTCGGATGGGAAGTAGTGACGTTTTGAAATGCCCACTTGATGGAATGGTCTGGCGGTGTCATGTTACGTTTGCAGAGTCCCTGTGTGCCTAAACAGTAGAAACTCCCCACAAGTGACCCCATTTTGGAAACTAGATCCCCCAAGGAACTCCTATAAATGTGTTATAAGCACTTTGAATCTCCAAGTCCTTCACAGAAGTTTATAACGCAGAGCCGTGAAAATATAAAATCATTTTTTTTCCACAAAAATAATTTTTTAGTCCCCAATTTTTTTCCCAATGTTAACAGGAGAAATTAGAACCCCCAAAGTTGTTGTCCAATTTTTCCCGAGTACGCTGATACCTCATATGTGGGGATAAACCACTGTTTGGGCACACGTCAGGGCTTGGAATAAAGGGAGCACTGTTTGACTTTTTGAACGCAAAATTTGCAGGAATCAATGGTGGCGCCATGTCGCGTATGGAGACCCCCTGATGTGCCTAAATAGTGGAAACCCCTCAATTCTAACTCCAACCCTAACCCCAACACACCCGTAACCCCAACCCTAACCCCTACACACACCTAACCCTAATACAAACCCTAATCATAACCCTAACCCCAACACACCCCTAACCCTAATCCCAACTCTAACCATAAACCTAACCACAAGCCTAACCCTAATTCCAACCCTAACCCTAATTCCAACCCTAACCCAAATTCCAACCCTAACCGTAATTCTAACCTTAACCCTAATGCTAACCCTAACCCTAGTTCTAACCCTAAGGCTGGGTTCATATTGCGTTTTACCAGCCCGTTCAACACGTAGCGTTGACCGGCTGGTAACGGTATAGCATAACGCGATCGTGTTATGCTATACCCGCTAGCGCAGATGAATCAGCAGATAATCAGCCGCGGATCAGCAGCAAAATCCGCCGCGGATCAGCAGCAACATCCGCCGCGGATCAGCAGCAAAATCCTCCGCGGATCAGCAGCAAAATCCGCCGCGGATCAGCAGCAAAATCAGCCGCGGATCCGCAGCAAAATTCGCCGCGGATCCGCAGCAAAATCAGTCGCGGATCAGCAGCAAAATCCGCCGCGGATCAGCAGCAAAATCAGCCGCGGATCCGCAGCAAAATTCGCCGCGGATCAGCAGCAAAATCCGCCGCGGATCAGCAGCAAAATCAGCCGCGGATCCGCAGCAAAATCAGTCGCGGATCAGCAGCAAAATCAGCCGCGGATCCGAGGCTGATTTTGCTGCTGATCCGCGACTGATTTTGCTGCGGATCCGCGGCGGATTCGCTGCTGATTCGCTGCGGATTTCGCTGTGGATCTGCGGCTGATTTCGCTGCTGATCCGCGGCGGATTTCGCTGCGGATCCGCGGCTGATTTCGCTGCTGATCCGCGACTGATTTCGCTGCGGATCCGCAGCGAAATCCGCCGCGGATCAGCAGCGAAATCAGCCGCGGATCCGCAGCGAATCAGCCGCGGATCAGCAGAGAAATCCGCCGCGGATCCGCAGCGAAATCCGCAGCGAATCAGCAGCGAATCCGCCGCGGATCCGCAGCAAAATCAGTCGCGGATCAGCAGCAAAATCAGCCTCGGATCCGCAGCAAAATCAGTCGCGGATCAGCAGCAAAATCAGCCGCGGATCAGCAGCGAAATCCGCCGCGGATCAGCAGCGAAATCCGCCGCGGATCCGCAGCGAAATCAGCCGCGGATCCGCAGCGAAATCCGCCGCGGATCAGCAGCGAAATCAGCCGCGGATCCGCAGCAAAATCAGTCGTGGATCAGCAGCAAAATCAGCCGCGGATCTGCGAAATCCGCCGCGGATCAGCAGCGAAATCAGCCGCGGATCCGCAGCGAATCAGCCGCGATATCCGCCGCGGATCCGCAGCGAAATCCGCCGCGGATCAGCAGCGAAATCAGCCGCGGATCAGCAGCGAAATCCGCCGCGGATCAGCAGCGAAATCAGCCGCGGATCCGCAGCGAAATCCGCCGCGGATCAGCAGCAAAATCAGCCGCGGATCAGCAGAGAAATCAGCCGCGGATCCGCAGCAAAATCAGTCGCGAATCAGCAGCAAAATCAGCCGCGGATCCGCAGCAAAATCAGTTGCGGATCAGCAGCAAAATCAGCCGCGGATCTGCAGCGAAATCCACCGCGGATCAGCAGCGAAATCAGCCGCGGATCCGCAGCGAATCAGCCGCGATATCCGCCGCGGATCCGCAGCGAAATCCGCCGCGGATCCGCAGCGAAATCAGCAGCGGATCCGCAGCGAAATCAGCCGCGGATCCGCAGCAAAATCCGCTAGGGAAAAAAAAAAAAATTCTTTATTTTATTATTTGTCCCTACCTATGACGGGGGGGGGTTCATTTACTTTTTTTTTTATTTCGATCACAGTTTATCACAGTGATCAAAATAAATTTTTGTATAATGGAGGGCGCACTGCGCATGCGCCGACCGGCGGGCGCACTGCGCATGCGCCTGCCATTTTCCAAGATGGCGGCGCCCATGAAGAATCCCGGGCAGCCGCCGGGACGGATCCAGGGACATCGGTGGACCGGGAGAGGTGAGTAGGGGGCGTCGGAAGGTGAGGGGGGGGATCGGTAGGTGGGGGCAGCCGATCGCAGGAGCAGGGGAGCAGACAGTGACGGCGGTGACCGATCGCTGCCATCTTTCGATGGCGGCGGCCGATCACCGCCGTGGCTTGGTGTGGTGGGGGTCAGATGTTGGTGTCCAGCCATGGCAGATGCTATTGCAGCATCGGCCATGGCTGGATTGTAATATTTCACCAGTTTCATTGGTGAAATATTACAAATCGCTCTGATTGGCTGTTTCCCTTTTAACAGCCAATCAGAGCGATCGTGGCCACGTGGGGTTAAGCCAACCCCCCTGTGGTCATGCAGTAAGGGTCCTGTTACTGCGGGTCGGGTGACCTTTCAGTGACCCCGGTCTCCCGACCCGCAGGAACATGATTTATAGCATGACGCCGACGTCGGCGTCATGGGTCGGGATGGCACAGGTTTTCATGACGCCGACGTCGGCGTCATGGGTCGGGAAGGGGTTAACACTCAACTACTCCAGCACTGAAATTAACTTTTTGGACACCATCATTAAGCTAAAGGACAATGAAATAGAGACATCCCTGTATCAGAAGCCAATCGACCGTCCAACATACCTTAAATGGGACAGTTTCCATCCAAAACACATAAAAAACTATTGTCTACAGCCAAGCCATCAGATACAATCGTATATGTTCCAACCCCATGGATAGAGATGAACAACTTGGTCGCCTTAGAAAGACCTTTTTAAATCAGGGCTACCATCCAAGAACAATTGAAAACCAAATTACAAGAGCCACCAGAATATCAAGGAATCACCTGCTACATTACAAAGGTAAAGAAGAAAATAACCGGGTGCCTCTAGTGGTCACCTACAATCCAAATCTGGAGGTGCTAAGGGGAGCTGCACAGAAACTACAACCTTTACTACAAAAAGATGCCCGATTACAATCCATATATCCAGACCCCCCCACTACTGTGCTTTAGGCAGCCCCCAAATCTAAGAAGCATCATTGTCAGAAGTTCCCTGTCCTCCCCAACAGCTGCAGGAACCTTTCCTTGCAACCAGAAGAAATGCAAAACCTGTCCATTTATAATGACCACGGACAAGATAAAGATCCCCAACTCCCATCGGGACTACAAGATACCAGGTACTTTCAGCTCCATCACATCTAATGTGGTGTACGTAATTATATGTACTAAATGTCCAACTGGGGGTCTGTATGTGGGAGAGACCGGGCAAAAACTGAGAACAAGGATGAATTCTCATCGCCACACAATAAGAGAAAAAAGAATGTTTCTACCTGTGGCAAAACATTTTTGTTCCCCTGGTCATAGCATGTTAGATATGAAATTACTTGTACTGAAAGGTAGTTTCACATCTCAGAGACACAGAAGAGTTTGCGAATACAAATTGATGGTGACCTTTGACACTCTTAATGCTGGAATGAACCTTTCACACGGATTTATGACGTTTTACATCAATTAAGGAATTTACTCCAAAGACCCTGTGAGAACATTACAAAACATTACCAGTCCCCAATCAGAGGGCAATAAAACTTTCACACTCCTTATCTATGAACTGTTCCAATATTTATGCTCTTCCCTCTGCCATAATGACTATTCTACTTCACGTCACTTGTCTCAAATATTGCATTTTTTCTGTGCTGTGTTGTGTATAAATATGTGATTCTTCAGATTTTGTATTAGTCTTTGCCTGATGAAGAGACCTGAGTAGTCTCGAAAGCTTGCAATTTGTTACCATCTTTTCAGTTAGCCATTAAAAGGTATCAACCACTGAGGACTCTCAACTTCAAATATTTTTCTATCTACTGGCTAACACGGTACAAAGATATACATCTTTACTGTATCAGGAGAGAGGGGAGATACCGGGGACAGAGGTTCTGACAGGAGAGAGGAGGAGATACCGGGGACAGAGGGTCTGACAGGAGATAGGAGTAGATACTGGGGACAGAGGGTCTGATAGGAGAGAGGAGGAGATACCGGGGACAGAGTCTGACAGGAGAGAGGAGGAGATACCGGGGACAGAGTCTGACAGGAGAGAGGAGGAGATGTCTAGGACAGAGAGTCTGACAGGAGAGAGGAGAAGATACCGGGGATAGAGTCTGACAGGAGAGAGGAGGAGATACCGGGGACAGAGGGTCTGACAGGAGAGAGGAGGAGATACTGGGGACAGAGTGTCTGACAGGAGAGAGGAGGAGATACCGGGGACAGAGGGTCCAACAGGAGAGAGGGGGAGATACCGGGGACAGAGATCACAGAACTAAAAACACAGACTCCTCAATGTCTGACCCAGCAGGGGGCAATGGAAACAAGCCAGAGAGCAGGCAACATGGCCTCCACTGACCAGAATGTGGAGACACCAAATAACACAACAATAACCAACAACAATCCTGAAACCAAAAAAAGTGAACCAGTGAGAAGAGAACCACCCACCAGCAAAACCAGCATCACAGACCCCCATCAGCAGCCACTTAACCCACCCCAGACCTCACAAAGTCCTGATATCGTCCTAATAATTGGACTCAAATGGGAAGTACCTAAATGCACAATGGCTATTCCCAGGAAAACGGGTCAGAAAAATTCACTGTGCAACTATTGAACAGGCGACAGAGGTCATCAATAATCCACGGTTTACCAACCCAAACCATATTATCATACACACAGGTACAAACAACCTGCCAGAAAAGCACCAGCAGATCGCAGGACAACTGGCCCAACTAGCAAAGAAGGCAAAACTAAAATTCCCAGACAGCAAAATCATTGTCATCTCTGCTCCCACAAAGAACATATCCAGGCAAACCACCCAAAGCATCAATATGGAACTGACAGAAAGGGTCAAGACTGTCCCAAACGTGACCCTGGCACAACACCTTTCCATAAACCACCATCACCTATATGATAATAAGCACCTTAACAAACAAGGGGTCAGCCTCCTGGCCAAAGAGCTGAAAGACATCGTACTAAACAGAGGACCCAGGCCTGGATTCAACAGTAACCAACATCACACCGAAAGACCCCTAACAATAAAAAGACAGAAAACCCCAATCCTATCTCCAGAAGCTGGAAACAAAGCTCTTCACCCAAAATCAGACCATCAGAGGAGGAGACCTCAATGGAGGGGTCCACGGACCCCACACAGATACACGCAGAGCAGAGATATGGATGAGATAAAGACCCTGCTCAGCGCACTATGCAGGAAACCAATGTGACTGGATGGAACCAAGCACATCTACAAAACAGTCAGAAATCCAGTTTGTCCTACACAGCCATACTCATTACAAGGTATATACACACAAGATTTATAGAAAAAATGACTTCACTTACAATCAGCAGCTGGAATATTCAGGGTCTCAACACCTCGACCTTTGGATGTAAAACAAATGACCCTGACTTTATACAAAGACTGAAAAATATAGAAATCCAGATCCTCCTGGAAACATGGACCAGAGCCGAAAACAAATCCCTGGTGCCCATCAGATACAGGGAAATCTCTGTCCCTGCCCTGAAAAATAAAAACATCAAACAGGGCTGGAGCTCAGGAGGAATACTGATCTGGTATAAAGATGAGCTCCACCAATACATCAAACCGGTGAAGAGAGGAGGCAGCCACATATGGATCAGGATCAGCAGCTCCATCCTCACCTCTCAGTCTGATGTCCATCTCTGCGCCACCTATATACCACCGCCAGAGTCCCCCCCTACTTCAATCCAGAGAGCTTCGAGATCTTACAAAGAGAAGCCGCCCACTATCAGGCCCTGGGCAAAGTTCTCGTCTTTGGGGACCTCAATGCAAGAACAGGGAGAGAAAACGACTTCCTGACCACGGATGGGAACATCTACATATTTGGAGCAGAGAATGACGGCCAAGACTCAGTACACACAGAGAGAAACAGCTATGACAGTACAGTCAACAAAAGTGGTAAAAAAAAAAGCTCCTGAACGTATGTAGAAGTTTAGGACTTCATATTCTTAATGGACGTACCAAAGGAGACTCTTTGGGGAGGTAT
This sequence comes from Oophaga sylvatica, assembly GCA_033576555.1. Lineage (NCBI taxonomy): Eukaryota > Metazoa > Chordata > Amphibia > Anura > Dendrobatidae > Oophaga > Oophaga sylvatica. The sequence continues at coordinate 38,838 of JARQOD010002293.1, forward strand.
ACACTAAACTCCCATGTAGGGAGGAGTGTAGTAGATTATGCCATTACAGATATGAACCTGGCAAATATCAGCGCCTTCATAGTCACCCCACAAACTCACCTGTCAGACCACAGCCAACGTCTGTACTTGAAATCTACAGAGAAACCATCCACTCAAAAGCCACAGCATAGCGGCCTCTTCAACCGGCCTCCATCCTATAAATGGTCCAAAACGTCGGCATTAAAGTATAAAGAGGCTCTCAGCAGACCTGAAATACAGCGGATGCTCCACCACTTCTACAGTCATGGACAAAAGTTTTGAGAATGACACAAATACTAATTTTTACAAAGTCTACTGCTTCACTTTTTCTAATGGCAATTTGCATATACTCCAGAATGTTATAAAGAGTGATCAGCTTAACAGCAATTACTTGCAAAGTCAATATTTGCCTAGAAAATGAACTTTATCCCCCAAAACACATTTCAACATCATTGCAGCCCTGCCTTAAAAGGACCAGCTAACCTCTTTTCAGTGATTACTCCATTAACACAGGTGTGGGTGTTGATGAGGACATGGCTGGAGATCAATCTGTCATGATTAAGTAAGAATGACACCACTGGATACTTTAAAAGGAGGCTGGTGCTTGGCATCATTGTTTCTCTTCTGTTAACCATGGTTATCTCTAAAGAAACACGTGCAGTCATCATTGCAATGCACAAAAATGGCCTAACAGGGAAGAGTATCGCAGCTAGAAAGATTGCACCTCAGTCAACAATCTATCCCATCATCAAGAACTTCAAGGAGAGAGGTTCCATTGTTGCCAAAAAGGCTCCAGGGCGCCCAAGAAAGACCAGCAAGCGCCAGGACCGTCTCTTAAAAGTGTTTCAGCTGCGGGATCGGGCTACCAGCAGTGCAGAGCTTGCTCAGGAATGGCAGCAGGCAGGTGTGAGTGCATCTGCACGCACTGTGAGGCGGAGACTCTTGGAGCAAGGCCTGGTCTCAAGGAGGGCAGCAAAGAAGCCACTTCTCTCCAGAAAAAACATCATGGACAGACTGATATTCTGCAAAAGGTACAGGCAGTGGACTGCTGAGGACTGGGGTAAAGTTATTTTCTCTGATGAATCCCTTTTTCAATTGTTTGGGACATCAGGAAAACGCCTCATTCGGAGAAGACAAGGTGAGCGCTACCACCAGTCTTGTCTGATGCCAACTGTTAAGCATCCTAAAACCATTCATGTGTGGGGTTGCTTCTCAGCCAAGGGAATCGGCTCTCTCACAGTCTTACCTAAAAACACAGCCATGAATAAAGAATGGTACCAGAATGTCCTCCAAGAGCAACTTCTCCCAACCCTCCAAGAGCAGTTTGGCGATCAACAATGCCTTTTCCAGCATGATGGAGCACCTTGCCATAAAGCAAAGGTGATAACTAAATGGCTCAGGGAACAAAACATAGAGATTTTGGGTCCATGGCCTGGAAACTCCCCAGATCTTAATCCCATTGAGAACTTGTGGTCAATCATCAAGAGACGGGTGGACAACAAAAACCTAAAAATTCTGACAAAATGAAAGCATTGATTGTGCAAGAATGGACTGCTATCAGTCAGGATTTGGTCCAGAAGTTGATTGAGAGCATGCCAGGGAGAATTGCAGAGGTCCTGAAGAAGAAGGGTCAACACTGCAAATAATGACTTGCTGCATTAACTCATTCTAACTGTCAATATAAGCTTTTGTTACTCATATGTTTGCAATTATTATATTTCTGTCTGTGATAAAAACATCTGTCAAACACACATAAAAACCAGAGGGCAGCAGATCATGTGAAAATATAATATTTGTGTCATTCTCAAAACGTTTGGCCATGACTGTACAACCACGAGCACCAGCCTAACCCAAAGGGAGTGAGTCAAGCTACAAAAGACCTCAACAATATATTCTATGCAATGGCCAGACTGTCCGACCTTAAAAAAGTCGACTACAAGAGACCAAAAGAAAAACAGATCAATGGTTGGTTTGACAGAGAATGTAAAGCCTTTCGGAAGACCCTGAGAACAGCCTCAAACAAGAAACACAGAGACCCCAACCACCCGGGTCAGAGGGAAGCCTATGAAACCTTACAAAGGCAGTACAAAACCATCCTCAGGAGGAAGAAGCAGAGTTACAGCTCTACCAAGCTCAACCAACTCCAAGATGCTCTTCAAGACAATTCCTTCTGGGAACTATGGAACCACATGGGCACAAAAGACAAGAAAAACAACATCCATATCCAAAATGGCAACATCTGGCTCCAGTACTTCAGAGACCTCTATAAAGACATCCCAAAGGAAGAACTAAACCAAGAACAGGAAAGCATAATGGCAAAACTAAAAAGTAAAAAATTTCCAAAACCCCGTGAATACACCTATTACATTACAGGAAGTAGCAGAGAGAATCTCTTCCATAAGATGTAGAAAAGCCGGTGGCCTGGATGGAATCCTACCAGAAATGCTGAAGTACAGCCCACCAGAAATACAGGCTGCAATGGTTAAACTCTTCAATATTGTGCTAAGTGCCGGCTACTTCCCTCGTACCTGGAACCAAGGCCTCATCACACCCATCCACAAGAATGGGGACAGGTATGACCCAGCCAACTACAGAGGCATATGTGTCAGCAGCAACCTGGGGAAACTGTTCAACAGCATCCTGAACAAGAGGATCCTCAGTTTCCTCACCGAACATAACGTCCTCAGCAAGAGCCAAGCAGGGTTCATGCCAAACCACCGCACCACTGACCACATCTATACCCTGCACAGCCTCATTCAGAGACACGTCCACAATACAAAGAACGGGAAGATATACGCCTGTTTCGTGGACTTTAAAAAGGCCTTTGATTCGGTGTGGCACCCGGGCTTATTCCTGAAACTGCTGGAGAGCGGAATAGGAGGAAAGACCTATGATGTTATCAAAAGCTCCTACACCGAGAACCTCTGCAGTGTGAGTGTGAACGGTAAAAGAACGGCTTATTTCCAGCAGAGCCGTGGAGTCAGACAAGGCTGCAGCGTAAGTCCAACGCTCTTCAACATTTACATCAACGAGCTGGCTACCGCTCTGGAATCTTCCACAGCACCAGGTCCCACTCTCCACGACACCCAGGTGAAATTCCTGCTGCATGCAGATGACCTGCTGCTTCTGTCACCAACCGAGAAATGCCTCCAAGACAACCTGAAAATCTTAGAGAAATTCAGCTCCACCTGGGCACTACCTTTCAACCTAAAGAAAACCAACATCATGGTGTTCCAGAGGAGAAAGAGAAAATCAGACCAGCACCCTTCATTTGTCCTCAACAACTGCGCCCTTACAGGAACAGACAAATATACCTACCTGGGCCTAGAGATTCACCGGTCAGGGAGCTTCAAACAAGCCATAGAGACCCTGAAAGACAAGGCCTGTAAAACCTTCTATGGCATCCGAAGGAAACTCTACCATCTGAAGCCACCAGTGAGGGTCTGGTTAAAAACCTTCGACTCTGTCATCGCCCCAATCCTCCTATATGGCAGTGAAGTCTGGGGTCCTCACACCTACCCAGACTGGTCAAGGTGGGATTCCAGCCCAACAGAAATACTCCACCTGGAATTCTGCAAGCACCTTCTCCAAGTCCACCGGAGCACCTCCAACAGTGCGTGCCGGGCCGAGCTGGGCAGATTCCCTCTACACCTAACGGTTCTAAAGAGGGTACTGTGATTCCGGGCTCACCTACATAGGAGCAATCCAAGCTCCCATCACCATAAAGCCCTGACACACGTAGGTGAAACAGAAAAACCAGGACCCTCTGAACAGCCCACCCAAACCCAACCTGACCAGAACACCAATCACAACAACCTGACAAAAGCCGAAATCAGGAAGATGGTAGACGAAGGCCAGGAGAGGTATGTCAGTGACTGGAAGAACGACATCATCAGCTGCCAGAAACTGACCATATACCGGAGTCTACAGAGCGACTACAGACTGGCCCCATACCTGGAGAAACTCCCGGACCCCAAGACCGCCAGATCCTGAGCCGGTATAGACTCAGCGCTCCACAGTCTGGCCATCGAATCCGGCCGACACAGGCAGAGCTACAAGCCCAGGGAGGAAAGACTATGCCAACACTGTGACCAGGAGGCCGTAGAGGACGAAACCCACTTCCTGCTACACTGCTCCAAATACTCAGCAGTGAGGGACACTCACTTCCGGAGACTCTCACATCTCTTCCTGGATTTCATCACCATGAAGGAGGAAGAGAAAACATATATCTTGCTGGGGAAGAAGAGAGAGCAGCGGAGATAGCAGCGCGGCATGTGAGCGAATGTCATAGACTGCGAGAAAGAGAACAATGATATGCCATGGACTTCTATAGCTCCCACCCTGTATCTGCCCCCATCCCCCTCCCTATGCCATGGACTTCTATAGCCCCCACCCTGTATCTGCCCCCCATCACCACTCCCTATGCCATGGACTTCTATAGCCCCCACCCTAGATCTGCCCCTACCCAACATCCCTACAGTCCTTATCCCTATTCCGTTTTGTACACTTGCTTTGGCAAAACTAATGTGTATTTAGTTCTGCCAATAAAGCTTCTTTGTGTCTGACAGGAGAGAGGAGTAGATACCGGGGACAGAGGGTCTGACAGGAGAGAGGAGGAGATACCGGGGACAGAGGGTCTGACAGGAGAGAGGGTGATACCCGGGACAGAGGGTCTGACAGGAGAGAGGAGGAGATACCGGGGACAGAGAGTCTGACAGGAGAGAGAGGGAGATACCCGGGACAGAGGGTCTGACAGGAGAGAGGGGGAGATACCGGAGACAGAGAGTCTGCCAGGAGAAAGGGGGGAGATACCAAGGACAGAGGGTCTGACAAGAGAAAGAAGGAGATACCGGGGACAGAGGGTCTGACAGGAGAGAGGGGAGATACTGGGGACAGAGTCTGACAGGAGAGATGAGGAGATACTGGGGACAGAGGGGCTGACAGGAGAGAGGAGGAGATACCGGGGACAGAGGGTCTGACAGGAGAGAGGGAGAGATACCGGGGACAGAGGGTTTGACAGGAGAGAGGAGGAGATACCAGGGACAGAGGGTCTGACAGGAGAGAGGAGGAGATACCGGGGATAGAGGGTCTGACAGGAGAGAGGGAGAGATACCGGGGACAGAGGGTTTGACAGGAGAGAGGAGGAGATACTGGGGACAGAGGGTCTGACAGGAGAGAGGAGGAGATACCGGGGACAGAGGGTCTGACAGGAGAGGGGAGGAGATACCGGAGACAGAGGATCTGACAGGAGAGAGGGAGAGATACCGGGACAGAGGGTCTGACAGGAGAGAGGAGGAGATACTGGGCACAGAGGGTCTGACAGGAGAGAGGAGGAGATACCGGGGACAGAGGGTTTGACAGGAGAGAGGAGGAGATACCGGGGACAGAGGGTCTGACAGGAGAGAGGAGGAGATACCGGGGATAGAGGGTCTGACATGAGAGAGGGAGAGATACCAGGGACAGAGGGTTTGACAGGAGAGAGGAGGAGATACTGGGGACAGAGGGGCTGACAGGAGAGAGGAGGAGATACCGGGGACAGAGGATCTGACATGAGAGAGGGAGAGATACCAGGGACAGAGGGTTTGACAGGAGAGAGGAGGAGATACCGGGGACAGAGGGTCTGACAGGAGGGAGGAGGAGATGCCAGGGAAATAGGGTCTGACAGTAGACAGGGGCAGTAGGTAATCACCAGACAATATTTGTATTACTTTTGGGTGCTGAGGAGTTTCATGGGGAAATATGTTCAGAGAAATAGAGATTGGGCTGTATATAAAAACAACTTTGATTAGGGATCTTGATAGGCTGCCCTACACAGATTTGTTTTTTGGGAGCGCCTAAAACTATAAGACTATGTGCAGACAATCCGGATCTGGAAAATTTAAAATTCACACTGACGCTAACCTTAATGTATATGTGTTAAAAGCCGCTGGCACCCTGGAAGATAGTGTGTGCAATTCTGGCTGAAATGACAACATGTAAATACTAAAACTGGGCTGCCGCGCTAATAACAAGATGCAATGTGACTGCTGCCCCGCAGTCATCCAATCTCCATACATTCCGAGAGATGGCACTTGTATTCGTTGGTGCAGATGGAGATGCAGTCTTTAAAAATGATCCAGAGTTAGGGAGCGTCCTCCCGTTCTCACAAAATTTACCCTATGCCCGTGTCTCTCCGGCAGTCAGCCTCGCCGATGGTTCCGCCGTGTAGTAGCGTAACCACTCCTGCCTAGCCCAAAATATTACCAGCCCAATAAATTTAAATTTTTGTGCAGAAATGTGGCCTTGTTTCAGAACTAGAGATGAGCGAACGTTTTCGGAAAACCTTTGCCAATTTCAAATTCGGCACTGACGTAGCACATTCAAATTTGTTTTCACTTTCATGAGCATTATTACTCAAAGTTGGCAAAATTCAGTTACAGTTCGGTAAATTATCCTGGTTCCACTAATGCTTTTGTTATTACTTTGGCTAGGATACTGGTGCTGTATAATGAGCGGGTGGGATGGGGGACATGTTTCATGAGGAGAGGTTAGAGGAGCAGCAATCAGGGCTCAGAAACCATTCACAACATCATGACACAACACAATGTCTACTCTCATTGGCTGCCAAGTCACATGTCACTGGCCATATAAAAAGCGGACATCTTGTTTTGCTGATACCATTGTCTCAGTGCCACAGTGCAGAGAGGTCTCTCCCACGCTAGTGCTACTGCTGAATGTGCACTTGTCGGTTAACTAGATAGGATCCTGTCCTGTGAAATCTTCCAGCATCAAACTAGATTGTGCAAAAACTGTGTGGCAGTCTCCGGAGGCCCCATTTACTACTTCAAATCATTTGTGATAAAATGATAAATGTATTATACTACAGAGGCTCCCTATGGGGCGCATTATAATACAGGGGCTGCTTATGGGAGAGTATTATAATACAGAGGCTCCCTATGGGAGTGCATTATACTACAGAGGCTCCCTATGGGGGTACATTATAACACAGGGGCTCCCTATGGGGCGTGCATTATACTACAGAGGCTCCCTATGGGGGCGCATTATAATACAGGGGCTGCTTATGGGGAAGTCATTGATATAAAAGGACATCTATGTGTGAGTCATTTCCAGTCACAGTGCAGAGGTCTCTCCACCTATGTGGGAATAGTCACACAGTGGATCCTTCTGTGAGTCGTTGCATAAACTAGATGTGCAAAACCCTGTGGTGGGCCCATTAAAATACAATCTGTTAAATGATAATGTATTATACAGAGGCTCCCTATGGGGGGCATTATAATACAGGGGCTCCTATGGGGGTAATTATAATACAGAGGCTCCCTATGGGGCGTGCATTATACTACAGAGGCTCCCTATGGGGGCGCATTATAATACAGGGGCTGTCTATGGGGAGAGTATTATAATACAGAAGCTACCTATGGGGAGTGCATTACTGTTATGATCTGCTAAAACACTAAGGAAAGGTGGGAATTCTGTCCCTACAATAGAACTAAGCTGGATCCCTACGATGTAACGGGGAACCTGATCCTGTGACCAGACCCGCTAAAGTCCTCAGCTAGTCTGAACGAAGACCTATAGTTGCGAGGAGGAATCCCTACAAGATCTAGGGACTGGGTGAAAAGGTGGACACCTCCTAACAGAAAGTGTAGCAGGGAATATAAAACAGAAAACAAATACTAAGAGATCCTAAGATCAAGCAAAACTGACAGAGTAAGGCACCTAAGCACCCGGCTAGCTTAAGAGTAGATAATACAATGAAGTCCAGCAAAGCCAGAAGGGCGGAGCCAGACTAAATAGGGTAAAAAGGTCATGTGACCAGCAAACTGAAACAAAATCTAACAAGAGGTTCTAACAGTACCCTCCCTTCAAAGAGGATCCTCCGGATCCCCTAGGACTTAGGCTTATCCGGAAACCTCTTGTGAAACGCTCTAACAAGTCTAGACGCAGAAACATCATCCGCCCTCACCCATGAGTTATCCTCGGGTCCATAACCCTTCCAAGCGACCAGGTACTGCAAACTCCCTCTATACGTCTAGAATTTAGATGCGGGAAATCTCATATTGCCCGTCCTCCACCACCAGGGGAACAGTAGCCGAGACGTCTCCATCTGAGACCTCAGCTTTTTTCAAGAGAGAAACATGAAACACCGGATTAATCTTCCAGGAGGTAGGAAGCTCCAACTTAACAGCAGATTGGTTAATAACCTGAAGCACCTTAAAGGGCCCTACAAACTTGGGACCCAATTTCTTAGACGGAATCCTCAAGCGCAGATTCTTAGAGGATAACCAAACCATGTCACCAATAGCAAACAAAACCTCTTGTCGTTTTCTATAAAATACACTTTGGATCTTTTGTTAGCCTCCTGAAGATTACCACGACATCAGTCCAAACTCTCTCCAAAACAGCAGAAAAATTCTCCTCTTCAGGTACAGCCGATCCCAACTTGGAAAATGACCCAAAAGACGGATGTCTCCCAGTACAACAAAAAAAAAGGCGAACAACCAGCAGAAGCGGATGTATGATTGTTAAGAGCAAACTCAGCAAGTGGCAGAAACTCAGACCACCCCTCTTGATTATCAGTCACAAAACAACGCAAGAACTGCTCAACATCCTGGTTTTTCCTTTCTGTCTGGCCATTAGACTCAGGATGATATCCGGAAGAAAACGACAAATGAACTCCCAACCTGTCACAAAAAGCGCGCCAAAAACGAGCCACAAATTGAGGTCCCCTATCGGAAACAATGTCAGTAGGAACGCCATGTAGTTTGACTATTTCCTTGACAAAGGCCTTAGCGAGAGTCTTAGCGCAGGGCAGTTTGATGAAAGGAACCAAGTGACACATCTTGCTAAAACGGTCCACGACCACCCAGATGACAGTGAAACCCTCAGAGGGGGGAAGGTCAGTAATAAAGTCCATAGCCAAATGTGTCCAAGGTGCCTAGGGACCTCCAGAGGGCAAAGCAACCCCGCAGCAGGAGTATGAGAAGACTTAGATCTAGCACACACAGTACATTGACGCACCCACTTAATGACTTCCTTCTGCCATCCTGGCCACCAAAAACTGCGACCCACAAGTCTCTTGGTCTCAGAGATTCCAGGATGACCTGCCAACCGAGAGTCATGACATTCAACAAACAAATCTCTCCTCAGGGTACCAGGCACAAACAACCTCCCATGCGGCGTGTTAGATGGGGCATTCTCCTGTGCTTTAAGAATCTCATCTTCCAACACGGAGTCCAAAACAGCAATAACAACCCCTCTTGCAAGATGTTCTCCTCCTCCTCCTCAGTACCCACCATAGGAGAAAAGCTGCGAGACAAAGCATCAGCTTTAACATTTTTAGTACTGGGATGTAAGTAACGGTAAAATTAAACCGTGAGAAAAACAGTGCCCACCTAGCCTGACGGGCATTCAAGCGTTTGGCAGCATCAAGGTAGATCAGATTTTTATGATCGGTGAAGACTTGAATAGGAAATTCCGCTCCCTCCAAAAAATGACGCCAGTGTTCAAATGCGAGTTTAATTGCCAACAACTCCCGATTACCGATATCATAATTTAGTTCAGACTCAGAAAATTTCTTTGAAAAAAAAGCACAGGGATGTACTCCATCCGTCTTTGCCTGAGACAACACCGCGCCGACCCCACAGAAGAAGCATCAACCTCAACCAAAAATGGTTTAGTCACATCAGGCTGCGTAAGGATGGGAGCAGAGCTGAACCTCTCCTTTAGCAACACAAAAGCCTCAATGGCCTCAGTAGTCCACTGAACCGCATCAGCACCTTTCCTGGTGAGATCGGTCAGAGGTTTGGCAATCACAGAAATTTTTTTTATGAATTTTCTATAATAATTGGCGAACCCCAAAAACCTCTGTATTGATTTCACACCAATAGGTCTAGGCCAATCCTGCACAGCTTGCACTTTCACTGGGTCCATCTCAAAACCTTCACTGGAGACAATGTAGCCCAAAAAACTAAGTCTCTGTACAGCGAACTCACATTTTTCTAGTTTGGCAAAAAGTGAATTATCACTCAGTAACTGTAATACTTCACGCACACTCCTCCAATGAGACTCCAGAATCGGTGAATAAATCAAAATGTCATCCAAATACACAACCACACTTCTGCCGATCAAAGGTCTAAGGATGTCATTAATAAGATTCTGAAACAATGCCGGAGCACTGGAAAGTCCAAAGGCATGAACCAGATTCTAAAATGACCCAGTGGAGTGTTAAACGCAGTCTTCCATTCATCCCCCTCCTTCATGCGCAACAAATTGTATGCCCCTCGAAGATCAATTTTCGAGAACCACTTGGCCCCCACTAACTGATTAAACAAATCAGGAATCAATGGCAGTGGGTAAGGATTGCGTACAGTAATCTTATTAATCTCACGAAAGTCTAGACAAGGCCGTAAACCGCCGTCCTTTTTTTTAACAAAAAAAAATCCAACCGCCACAGGAGATTTGGAAGGCCTAATGTGACCGGCGGCCAAGCTTGTCTGTATGTATTCCTCAAAGCCTTTCTCTCAGGAATAGTCAAATTAAATAAACGACTTTTAGGAAGAGTCGCTCCAGGGACAAATTCAATTGCACAATCATAATCTCTATGAGGAGGCAATACCTGCGATTCCTTATCAGAAAAAACTTTCCAAAAATCCTGAATAGGTACAGGTAACTCCCCCTTAACTACAGCAGCAATACGCCCGTTACAACACTTGTCATAACACTTAGAACTCCAGGACTTAATTTCATTGGTAGACCAATCCAGTACCGGATTGTGCAATTTTAACCAGGGTAACCCCAAAATCACCGGTGAGGGCAAATTATTCAAAACTACCAAATCCAAATTCTCTTGATGAACACCATTAATAGTAAGAGGAAATTCACAGATATGGTGAGTAACATTTTTCAAAGGGGAAACCATCCACAGACACCACATTAATAGGGGAAGACAGAAGTTTGGGTTTTAATTTTAGTTTTTCCAAAAATTTCCCATCAATCACATTGAGAGTTGAACCACAATCCACAAATACCCGAAACTCCATTAATTCCTCCTCAACAGCAGTGGTAGCAGAAAGAAAGACACCTTTATTGTTTAAACAAGCTATGCGGGCAAAACTGACCTCATTTTTTTTTCTCTCTTTATTCATTTGAAGCGCACAGTTCTTAATGAAATGCTCAGATTTACCACAGTAGAAACACAAACCTTGAGCAAATCTGCGTTCTTTTTCTCGAGAGTGAGGTGTCATTGCTCCAATTTCCATCGGCTCTGCAATGTCAGTACATTCCTTCTCCAAACTTGGAGCTGACAAGGCAGATTTACTCTCATTAACCCTTGCACGCAGTCTCCTATCCACCCGTATGGCTAATTGCATAGCCTCTTGCAAGTTACCAGGTATGGGATAAGCAATCAGCAAATCTTTAACCCTCTCACTTAACCCTGCAAGAAATAAACTTTTCAAAGCTGAATCGTTCCAGCCCACCTGAGAGGACCACCTTCGGAAGTGAGTACAATATTTTTCCACATTACCTGATCCCTGTCTCAAACGTCTCAATTCTGTCTCAGCTGATGAAACACGATCCGGATCGTCATACAATAACCCCAAAGCAGAAAAAAAACTATCCACTGATCTAAAGCATGGATCACTAGGCTGCAGAGAAAAGGCCCAGTCCTGAGGTTCTTTGCGCAAAAGTGACATTATGAACCCTATGCGCTGTGATTCATCACCAGAGGATCTGGGTCTCAAACGAAAATACAACAAGCAAGCATTTTTAAAAGAAAAAAAATCTTGTTGTTCACCAAAAAATAAATCAGGCAAACGTACCTTTGGCTCCACGAAATGTGCTCCAGAACAACTACTCACGTGTTGCTGGATCTCAGCCACCTCCAGAGAAAGTCCCTGCAGGCGTTAAGCCAAATCCTGAACCGAAACCATGATGAAACAGAAAATCTTTCCTTAGAGATTTTTTTTTTTTTTTCTTTGGGCTGGACTTACTGTTATGATCTGCTACAAGCACTAAGGAAAGGTTGGAATTCTGTCCCTACAATAGGACTGAGCTGGATCCCTACGATGTAACGGGGAACCTGATCCTGCGACCAGACCCGCTAAAGTCCTCAGCTAGTCTGAACGAAGACCTATAGTTGCGAGGGAGGAATCCCTACAAGATCTAGGGACTGGGTGAAAAGATGGACACCTCCTAACAGAAAGTGTAGCAGGGAATATAAAACAGAAAACAAATACTAAGAGATCCTAAGATCAAGCAAAACTGACAGAGTAAGGCACCTAAGCACCCGGCTAGCTTAAGAGTAGATAATACAATGAAGTCCAGCAAAGCCAGAAGGGCGGAGCCAGACTAAATAGGGTAAAAAGGTCATGTGACCAGCAAACTGAAACAAAATCTAACAAGAGGGTTTTTAACAATTATACTACAGAGGCTCCCTATGGAGGCGCATTATACTACAGAGGCTGTCTATGGGGAGAGTATTATAATACAGAGGCTCCCTATGGGGAGTGCATTATACTACAGAGGCTGTCTATGGGGGTGCATTATAATATAAAGGCTCCCTATGGGGGCGCATTATAATACAGGGTCTGCCTGTGGGGAGTGCATTATAATATAGAGGCTCCCTATGGGGGTGCATTATAATATAGAGGCTCCCTATGGGGGTGCATTATAATACAGAGGCTCCCTATGGAGGGCATTATAATACAGGGTCTGCCTGTGGGGAGTGCATTATAATACAGAGGCTCCCTATGGGGGTGCATTATAATACAGAGGCTCCCTATGGAGGCGCATTATAATACAGGGGCTGCCTATGGGGAGAGTATTATAATACAGAGGCTCCCTTTTGGGAGTGCATTATACTACAGAGGCTCCCTATGGGGGTGCATTATAATACAGGGGCTCCCTATGGGGAGAGTATTATAATACAGAGGCTCCCTATGGGGGCGCATTATAATACAGGGGCTCCCTATGGGGAGGGCATTATAATACAGGGGCTCTCTATGGGAGTGCATTATAATACAGGGGCTGCCTATGGGGGTACATTATAATACAGGGGCTCCCTATGGGGAGTGCATTATAATATAGAGGCTGCCTATGGGGAGTACATTATAATACAGGAGCTGCCTATGGGGGTGCATTATACTACAGAGCCTCCCTATGGGGGTGCATTATAATACAGGGGCTCCCTATGGGGAGTGCATTATACTACAGAGGCTCCCTATGGTGGTGCATTATACTACAGAGGCTCCCTATGGGGAGTGTATTATAAGACAGTCTCCCTATGGGGGTGCATTATACTACAGAGGCTGCCTATGGGGAGTGCATTATAATATAGAGGCTGCCTATGGGGGTGCATTATAAATAAGGCTGCCTATGGGGGGTGCATTATAATACAGAGGCTGTCTATGGGGGTGCATTATAATATAGCGGCTAGCTATGGGGGTGCCTTATAATATAGCGGCTGCCTATGGGGGTGCATTATACTATATTGAGGACTATCTGGTGTATTATGCTATATGGATACTATCTAGGGGGCCATCATACAGTCTGGGGATTATACTGGCGGGGCCATCATACAGTGTTGGAGCCATTAAATAGTTTGGGGATATTAAGGGGTCAGTATATATATCCAGTGAGGGGGCATTATACAGTGTATAGGGGAGCTGTACAGGGGGGAGACTCGGGACATTATTAAGTGTAAAGAGGGCACTTATTGTTATAGGGGAACTCAGTTACTGTGACTGTCAAAGGGGCACATAGGGCAATATTACATTTTAGGGGGCAATGTTGTGAATAATCTGGAGGCGACTTCTGAGCTGGAGCTCCCTCCGGTGGTTGCTGAGGGTAATGAACTAATTGCCGAATGGCCTTCAGCTGGCTCTGAATGGTCTGATATAAGTGACCTGAACTCCCTTCAGCCTTGCAGATAATCACTTGTTCTTCTGGTCTAGCTTGGAGCTCACCTTGCATTCCTGATCTCATTCAGATAAGTGATTTGCTTTTTTTTCCCTCTGGTTGGATTTTCCTTGCCTGGTTTGCTGCTTGCAGTAGACTTCAGCCTGGTCCCCTTTTGGGGTCTGGCGCTGCAATTGTGCTCTTTTTGTGTTTGCTCTTTTGCTCTGTTCCTTTGTCGCTTTTTATTTGCTGAATTGCTGTGTGTTACACCAGAGATCTGATTTAGGTGGTAGAGATCGTGTGATCTCAGGTTTTTTGTTAATCAGAAGTGTTGGTATTTTTGTCAGGGTTTTTTTGGGTTGCAGTCAGAATTCTTTCCTATACTTTTCTATCTAGACAGATTGGGCCCCAGCGTTTGCTCATTCTATTTTCTGTCTGTGTCCGTATTTTCTTCTTGTCTAACCGCCATTACATGTTTGGGGGCTTCCTATTTCTTTGGGGGTTCTGCTCCAGAGCAGATAGCTTTCATCTTTCTGCCTTTAGGTGTAGTTATCTCTCCGCCTGTGACGAGGCGTCTTGGATCACCGTAGGTACGCTCCACGGCTACTTCTAGTGTGGCGGTTAGTTTAGAGTACTGCAATCCAATAGTTTCCAGCCTCTCCGGTGTATTACTACTTTGACTATTTTTGCATTTTCTCCTCAGCTACCGAAACATAACTGTATTACCTGCCAAACTGAAAATTATATGGTACTCACAGAAGGGAAAAAAAGGGAGTTGTCAGAATTTTTTTTTTCTGTTTGTTGCATTTTTTCCCTCTTTTTCTCTGGGTGCTGAGGAGGAATTTTTTTTTCTCTCAATGGAGTTTGCACAGTTGTCTGGCCGTGTGGAGCATTCGGAGTATTGCTGCCTGTCTTGCCGGGTTGCCGGTTGTGGAACCTAGGATCCCCATACCTGATTTATTTTGGGGGGATCGGTCTAAATTTCTGAATTTCAAAAATAACTGTAAGTTGTTTTTTGCCTTAAAGCCTAAGTCCTCAGGGAACGCAGCACAGCAGGTTCAAATTGTCATCTCTCTTCTGCGCGGTGACCCTCAGGATTGGGCTTTTTCCCTGACACCTGGGGATCCTGTTTTGAATGATGTTGATGTATTTTTTCAGGCTCTGGGGTTATTGTACGATGAACCTAATGGCACTGATCAAGCTGAAAAGACCTTGTTGGCATTAAATCAGGGTCGTGAAGATGCTGAGCTGTACTGTCAGAAATTCGAAAGTGGGCAGTCCTGACCAAATGGAATGATCATGCTTTGGCAGCCCTTTTTCGGAAGGGTCTGTCAGAAAATGTAAAGGAAGTTATGGTGGGATTCCCTGTTTCCTCTGGTCTCAATGATTCTATGTCTTTGGCTATTCAAATTGACAGACGTTTGCGGGAGTGCAGAGGTATGCGTGAGATAGTGTTGCCTTGTGAGCCAGCTCCTGAGCCCATGCAGTGTGATGGAGTGACTTCTGGGGCTCAGCGTCATGAGTTTCGTAAGCGCAATGGGTTATGTTTCTACTGTGGTGACGCTTCCCATGCTATTTCCGTCTGCCCTAAGCGGGGAAGACGTTTTGCACGCTCAGTTGTCTTGGGTAGTGTTCAAACTAAATTTCTGTTGACTGTTACCCTGATTTGCTCCCTGTCCACGTTTTCGGCTCAGGCTTTTGTTGATTTAGGAGCAGCTATTAACCTGATGGATTTTGACTTTGCCAAACGTTGTGAGTTTCCCATGATACCCCATGCGGAAGTCTATTCCTTTACTGGGCATTGATTCTACCCTTTTGGCGGAGAATAAACCCCAGTTTTCTACTCAGGTGATAATGAGGGTTGAACCAGATCATCAGTAGAGTTGCAAATTTCTGGTGTTGCATAATCTGCATGACATTGTACTGGGTTTCCCTTGGTCACAGACTCATAATCCTGTTTGGATTGGAAATCTGTGTCTGTGACCAGTTGGGGCTGCCAATGTGTTAATGCTGACACTCCTGTTTTTTCTGCCTCTCCCCAGTCTCAGGATGTCCCTGACTTTTTGACTGATTTTTCTGATGTGTTTAGTGAAAGTAAGTCTGCATCCTTACTCACAGGAGCTATGATTGCGCTATTGAGTTAGTGCCTGGTGGTAAATTTCCTAAAGGTCGCCTTTTTAATTTATCTGTACCTGAACACGATGCTATGCGATCTTATATCAAGGAGTCATTGGAGAAGGGTCATATCAGACCATCCTCTTCACCCTTGGGCGAAGGTTTTTTCTTTGGGGCCAAAAGGATGGTTAATTGAGGCCGTGTATTGATTATCGCCTCCTGAATAAGAGTACTGTTAAATATCAATATCCGTTACCCTTGATCTCTGACCTACTTTCCAGAGTGAAAAGTGCTAGTTGGTTTACCAAGCTTGACCTCAGGGGGGCGTATAACCTTATTCGCATTAAGCACGGGGATGAATGGAAGATGGCGTTTAATACCCCAGAGGGGCATTTTGAGTACCTAGTGATGCCTTTTGGGCTTACTAATGCCCCTTCCGTCTTCCAATCCTTCATGAATGATATTTTCAGGGATTTTGTGGATAAATTTCTGATCGTTTATTTGGATGATATCTTGATTTTTTCCAACGACTGGGACTCTCATGTGAAACATGTTCGGACTGTGTTCCAGATTTTGGGAGAGAATGCACTGTATGTGAAGGGATCAAAGTGTCTTTTTGGCGTACAGAAGGTCTCATTTCTGGGATTCATTTTGTCTCCGTCTGTTATTGAAATGGACCCGGTCAAGGTTCAGGCCATCTGTGATTGGGTTCAACCTACTTCATTGAAGGCTCTTCAGTAGTGTTGAGCGATACTGCTCGATATCTAAAAATATCGGATCGGAATGGTATCGCCGATATCACTAAATATCGGCGATATCCAATTCCGATACCGGAAGTCCCATGTAAGTCTATGGGAACAAAATATCGCAACTAAAAAAACACTTTCTTTCCTTGTAAACACAAAATATACACACTTAGAATACATATATATATATATACATGTCATTGTGACATATATATATATACATATATTTATAGTTTATTCACTTCTACATAGTAAAATAGCCTCTGATTCAATTGCCGGGTAAAGCCGGCATTTGTGAAAAGACAGAAGCACCCGAGGGTCCAGTCGCCACAGAGATGTTGCATCGCACCCAGCGAACAGGATTCAGAAGCTCGCTATAAGCGAGTCCTGTGTGCCTTAATTGAACTGTTTTTTTGCTTGAGAATTGCAAAAATCATCATAGACTGTATTTGCCATTTTTCCGTCATATCTGCGCCACGAGGCACAGGTGAAGAAGAAGGGCGTGCTGTCGTGGGCGTACACTCACTCCGTGGCGCGAAAACGATGGCCGACCACTCTAAATGGTACTGCAATGTAAGATCGTGCCCCACAGCTCTGGAGTTCCGCCTCCTCATCCTCCTCAGTGGGCGTAAACGAACGTGAAGGTCCCGCCTCCCTACAAAAGATGTCGCCTCTCCTGATGCTAATGACACATGTGACTTTGCTGAGATGGCGAATGGACGTGAGCAGAAGTGGGAAGGGATGGAGGAGTCAGAGCTCTCCCCCCACGGAAGCGACCCGATCGCCACGGAGCCACCGTTTGGCACCCGGCCTGGAAACCCTCCTACGCTGGAAGAAGCGGAGGATACCCTGAGAGACCTGGCCCGGCACCGGGAGGAGGTCGCCAGGATGGAAGCGAGCTGGCGGGCCCTAAAACTACAATTGGAGCGGCGCCAATCCCTCTTACCCCCTGAAGTGTCTGTACCGGAAGGTGAGGCACCTGTTCCAGTAGAGGAGGCCGTGCGGGCATCCCAGCCCTTGCAATCTGAACCGGTTGCCAGTATCTCAGTGGAGGCACCCGTTCCAGTACAGGAGGCCGTGCGGGCATCCCAGCCCTTGCAATCTGAACCGGTTGCCAGTATCTCAGTGGAGGCACCCGTTCCAGTACAGGAGGCCGTGCGGGCATCCCAGCCCTTGCAATCTGAACCGGTTGCCAGTATCTCAGTGGAGGCACCCGTTCCAGTACAGGAGGCCGTGCGGGCATCCCAGCCCTTGCAATCTGAACCGGTTGCCAGTATCACAGTGGAGGCACCCGTTCCTGCAGAAAACGCAGCACCAGCACCCCAGATCCCGCTGTCTGCCCCCGTCGCTGAGGCAGAAGAAGCGACACCCGTCCTCATGGAGGAGGCCGCGCAGGCACCAGAGTTCTACCTGCATGTACCGGAGCCCCGACCGTCATCTGTTCCAGAGCCGGCTGCTTCCGCCACAGGTGAGCACCGCCAGGACTGGCGGGCGCCAGGAGAGCTGCCGCAAACCGGACATCGTAAGCTGGCGTTTGATGGTGGAGACATGGAGATGCTGGTGGAGGAGAATTACAACCGGCGTCAGGAGGAAGAGTGGAGACGTCGGGAGCGGGAAGCAGAGCGACAAAGGGAGCAGCGAGAATCCCAAAAGCTTCGGCAACGTCACCTGGAGAAGGACCTGGACAGAGAAGGCACGTATGAGAAAGGATAAAAGTACGTGAGGGAGCCGCGGCGTAAGGGTGCAGTACGGAACTTTAAGTTAAAAGGTGGTTGGGGCTTCATCCAGGAGCCTGGACTTTATTTAGAAGTTTTTGTAACCCGGCGGGACGTGGAGGCTCACCTCCCAGAAGGACACCCGGGGAGGGACCTGTTGCCAGGAGACTTGGTGACTTACACCCGACACTGGGGTTACAATGGATGGTACGCCCTAAATGTTACCAGGTGCGACCCCTACTCCCCAGAGTGTCAGGAAACTGACAGACCCTACGAGCCTTCAGCCTCCCCCAACCAGGCCTCTGCACAAGTGCCCACCCCACGCCGTAAATCTCCCCAGCCTCCCTCATGGTCTCCTCAACAGCCCCAGCTATGGACATGATAATGATAGCTGGCCCGTACCCGGCGCCTGTTAGGCCCCCTGGGGTTCGTTCAGTCCGGGACATAGGGGTCCAGACCCGGAGGGAGATGAAAGAGGTGGCCACAAGACCCATATAGCGGGTCACGACGTCACTGTACTGGCCACACGACGTCATCAGGTCTGGGTGGACCCTCCTGTCACGGATGTTTGGCAAGCTCCAGAAGAGTACCAGGTGGTACCTGGAAGAGGCCAGCCAAAGAAGTCTAAATAACCCGGACAGGGTCTCTGTATGTAAATAGTTAAATTATTGATGTACCCGGACGGGTGAATGTTCATAAAAAGAAGTTTATTGTTGCCTTAATATACCCAGGTTGGGTAATGGTTTGATGTACCCGACGGTGAATGTTCAGAAAACAAGTTTATTGTTGCCTTAATTACCCAGTTGGTAATGGGTTTCACTGTAATGAAAATGTTGAACTTTGAAGCCATGAACTGTACTGGCTCACAAACTTTTCTGTAAATAGTTGGCACTTCGGTGCTCCATCTTGGTTTTACAAAAAACTTTACTGTGCACTATTTTCAACTACCTCAGAAACTAAAAACCCATTTGGTGTGGCCGAAAGTGAGGTCTGCTCAAGGAAAGTCTTGCAGCCCACCCAAGACCACAGTTGGAGGTTTGGAGCGGGTCCTCCACAAGCACAAGTAAAGGACACTGTGAAGTTACCCCGGTGGGGGTAGTCCTAAGAAGTCTCCACGAACTTCGGCACTAATGCTATTTGCACTTTTGTTGAATATGTATTTATTAACACACATGTATAACACATATCAAGGGTATGAACAGTAACAAAACATGTCACATAATATAAGCCATTTGCACTTTTGTAATGTTATTATTAAAAATTTTATTATGCAACGTTTAACTTGAAGTGTTTCCTGCTTTCTTACTACGTCGCATAGTCCACTCTGCTACATCACTTTGCACCATTGCTCTATCTCACATCTATCTGCCCTGGAAGGATAGTGTGTTACCTGTAGAAGACTTTTCACCTACCTGCACTACACCATCCCTTCCAGAGGACCTGCACAGCAGCGCTGGACACCCTGACCAGGTACTACAGGTGGCGTCACGACAAACTACACGAACATTCTATCATCCCCTGGAAATATCCCACATTCCAGTGATCGCCCAGGTCACGGACCGAGCTGTGCTACTCGTGACATCCCCCATAGAAGTCGACGTGATCGGTGCCAAATACCCCCAAAACCCCTGTCTCTGTGCGACTCAACTTCCCTCACTGTGCTGGCACTTTACATTTACAAATGCCTCTGGGTTTTTTTTTTGGGGGTGGGGAACATTCAGACTTTTGCTATGGGGCCCCATGATTTATATGTACGCCCCTGCTGCTGAGGCATGGTATTTAAGGCTGTTAAGGAGCCAACATACATGGACCTTGCCAGCAGCGTCGGACTGGAGTACCTTGGGCCCACCAGAGAAAATATATTCTTGCGGCCCAACATCATACTTCCCAACCTTTGAATAAGGGAAAGAGGGACAAAGGCTGTGGCACGCTGTGCATGCTGCAGCAAATTTTAGGCCATGCCACGTTGCACCACAGACTGTCCAGGAGTTGGTGGATGCTTTAGTCCAGGTGTGGGAGGAGATCCCTCACGAGACCATCCGTCGCGCTCATCAGGAGCATGGCCAGAAGTTGTAGGGAGGTCATACAGCATACCTCCCAAATTTGGAAGACAGGAAAGAGGATTAAAGGCTGCGGCGCGTGTTGCGCGCCGCTGAACATTTTAGGCCACGCCCCGACCACACCCATTTCACAGCTAATCACACCCATATCCTCGCCCCAAGCGTAACCATTTAGCACTGCTGATCACACTGACTGGTAATGAGGGCACAGTGGCTGGTACTGAGGAAAAGAAAGAAAGAGCAGCGAGAGAGAAAGAACAAACAGAGAAAGAAAGAGAGGAAAGAAAGAAAAGAGAGAAAGAAAGAACAGAGAGAAAAAAGAACAGAGAGCGAGAAGGAAAGAAAAGAGAGCGAGAAAGAAAGACTAGAGAGAGAGCCATAGGCGTAGCTAGGGTTTTGGTTTAGTGGGGGCAAAACTTCTGAGTGGGCCCATCATCAGAGAACCTCAGCAAATGACCGCGCTGTTGGCCAAAATAATCTATATATAAAAAGACCAATATTGATTTACCGCCATATGGTCTGTGTTAAATAATACCAGTCCTACAGAACATATAATAGATTACAGCACAGGTACAGATAATGACTTACCGCTGATGTTCTTTCTAATGGAATTGTTCACTTTTCATGTCTTTTCCATCTGGCCCACACCGACATGACGACTTCTTCAGCCAGGACTCGACTGCACCCCCATTAAAAAAAAATAAAAAAAAAACTCACCTCCCGGCTCCTGTGCTGCTCACTGTTCTCCCTCTCAGCGTCTGACAGCGGGCGCCGGCAGGTGATGTTATTGCGCCCGCTGTAATACGCTGAGAGGGGGATTATGGGAGAGAAGGAGCGCTCGCTCCTTCTCTCTCCATGCGTTCAGCTTTATCGGCTGGATGCCGATACAGCTGACCCTCCGATGACGGGTGGGGGGCCCACTGCTGGCACCGGGCCCCCCCAACGCCTGTTCAGGCCCCATAGCTTCCGGGCGGCAGAGCAGGGAGAGCGATTCTCCCTGCTCTGCCGCAGAATGTAACTGTATCGTAGCTCCGGGTGGGCCCCCTCAGAGCGCGGGCCCTGGGGCCACCGCCCCCTCTGCCCTGCGACCTATCCTTTCAAATCAGGGCCCACCACGCAGGAGCTGGGGCCCACCGTAGGTTTCTCCGGTGTCCCGGTGCCTCAGTCCGACCCTGCTTGCCAGCCTGATAATACCAGGCCACAGCAGTCTGCTTAGCTTGGCTGGTTAACAAAAATAGGGGATCCCCTTGAAAAAAAAACGGCGTAGGGGTCCCCCTATTTTTGTTAACCAGCCAAGTAAAATGCAGACTGCTGCGGCCTGGTATTAAAAGACTGTCAAGGCCCATGGATTTTGGCCCTCAACAGCCTGATAATACCAGGCTACAGCAGCCCCACATTTGGCGCATCAAAAGATGTGCCAATTGTGGCACTTTACCCGGCTCTTCCCAGTGCCCTGTAGCGGTGGCAAGTGGGTAATAAGGGGTTAATGTCACCGTTGATTGCACGGTGAGAATAAGCCCGGTTAATAATGGAGAGGTGTCAATAAGACACCGATCCATTATTAATCCCAAAGTTTTTAAATGTATAAAAAAAAAGACACAGCAAGAAAAAAGTATTTTAATGAAATAAAAGAGACAACACAGTTTTCATTTCTTTTATTGTACTCTCATTCCTGCGACGCCATCGATCTCCTGTAAAAAAAGAAAAAAAAAAACCAACAGTATACCACCTGTCCGACGCAGTCCAGTAACGACTGTCCCACGACGATCCAGCTCTGCTACATCGCAATGACAGGCAGGGCCTGACATCCCGGCGCAGCACAGCTGATTACCAGCTTCCCCGGCGGTGACGTCATCGGACTGACTGCTTTACGGCCGGGATTACCCAGCAGTCACTGCAGTTATCGCGAGAAACTGCATGTGACCGCCGGGGAAAGATGATGGCGGCCATCAAGCAGTCCAGCCCGTGACCGCCGGAGATCTTCTGCCAGGTAAGTGCCGCTGACTCCTGACAGACCCGACCGACGGACACTGACAGTGACAAATCCGATTCCGGTATCCGATAAGACGAAAATATCGGAACTAAGTATCGAAAGTCCGATAGAGCTAATATCGGCGATACCCGATACTTGCGGTATCGTATCGCTCAACACTACTCTTCAGAGATTTTTGGGTTTTGCCAATTTTTATCGTAAATTTATTGGTAATTTCTCCGGTATTGTTAAACCATTGACTGATTTGACCAAAAAGGGTTCCGATGTGGTGAATTGGCCTCCTGAGGCAGTTTCTGCGTTTCAGGAACTTAAGCAGAGATTCATTTCTGCTCCTGTTCTACGGCAGCCTGATGTTTCTCTGCCGTTTCAGGTGGAGGTTGATGCCTCTGAGATTGGGGCAGATGCCGTTTTGTCCCAAAGGGATCCAGAGACCTCTAAGAGCAACCCTTGTGCCTTTTTCTCTCGAAAATTTTCTCCAACTGAACGTAATTATGATGTGGGCAATTGGGAGTTATTGGCCATGAAGAGGGACTTTGAAGAGTGGAGACATTGGCTGGAAGGAGCCAAACATCAGGTGGTGGTCCTCACGGACCATAAGAACATAGTTTATCTCCAATCAGCCAAGCGACTTAATCCTAGACGGCCAGGTGGGCCTTGTTTTTCACACGTTTTGATTTTGTGGTTTCTTTTCTTCCGGGCACTAAGAATGTTAAGGCGGATGCCCTCTCGAGGAGTTTCTTTGCGGATTCTCCTGAGTTATCTGATCCTGCTGTTATTTTGAAAGAGGGTGTAGTTCTTTCTGCCATCTCACCCAATTTGAGACTGGCTCTGGATGGGTGTCAGGAGGATAAACCTGAGCGCTGCCCTGTTGGGAAATTGTTTGTCCCAGACCAGTGGAAGAAGAGTGTGATGTCTGAGATTCATTGTTCTGCGTTGGCTGGTCATCCCGGGATTTTTGGTACCAGAGACTTGGTGAGTCGGTCCTTTTGGTGGCCTACGTTCTCTCGAGACGTCAGGGACTTTGTGCAGTCCTGTGGGACTTGCTCTCGTTCCAAGCCTTGCTCTTGTTCTAGTGGTTTGTTAATGCCATTACCTGTACCCAAGAGGCCATGGACCCATATTTCTATGGATTTTATTTCCGACCTCCCTGTCTCTCAGAAAATGACCATTATCTGGGTAATCTGTGATAGGTTTTCCAATATGATACATCTTGTGCCATTACCTAAGTTGCCTTCCTCTTCCGAATTGGTGCCTTTGTTCTTTCAGCATGTGGTTCGGTTACATGGTATTCCGGAGAACATTGTGTCTGACAGAAGAGTCCAGTTTGTTTCCAGGTTTTGGAGGACATTTTTTTCTAAACTTGGTGTTCAGTTATCTTTCTCCTCTGCATTTCACCCTCAGACCAATGGACAAACCGAGAGAACAAACCAGACCTTGGAGACTTATTTGAGATGGTTTTGTGTCTGCTGATCAAGATGATTGGGTCTCTTTTTTGCCTTTGGCTGAGTTTGCTCTTAATAATAGGGCTAGCTCTGCCACCTTGATGTCTCCATTTTTCTGCAATTCTGAGTTTCACCCTCAATTTTCTTCAGGACAGGCGAATGCTTCTGTCTGTCCGGGGGTTGACTCTATTGTGGAGCGTATGCAGCAGATTTGGGACCAGGTAGTGGAGAGGTTGTCTCTCAGGAGAAGGCCCAGCGGTTTGCCAACCGGCATAGGACTGATGGTCCTCGTTTTAAAGTGGGGGACTTGGTTTGGTTGTCCTCAAGAAATATCCCTATGAAAGTTGCATCTCCAAAATTTAAGCCAAGGTTCATTGTACCTTATAAGATCATGGAAATTATTAATCCCGTTTCCTTCCGTTTGCTTCTTCCAGGGACATTTAAGATCCATAACGTGTTCCACAAGTCCTTATTGAAGAGGTTTGTCGAGCCAGTGGTTGAGAAAATATTGGATTCTTGTTTTGCTAGACGGAAACTCAAGTATTTGGTTTAGTGGAGAGGTTACGGTCAGGAGGATAATTCTTGGGTGTTTGCTTCGGACATCCATGCTGGGAGACTTATCCATGCCTATCATCGAGCTCATCCTGATCGGCCCGGTTGCGCAGGTGAGGGTTCGGTGACCCCTCCTCAAGGGGGGGTACTGTTGTGAATAATCTGGAGGCGACTTCTGAGCTGAAGCTCCCTTCGGTGGTTGCTGAAAGTAATGAACTAATTGCCGAATGGCCTTCAGCTGGCTCTGAATGGTCTGATATAAGTGACCTGAACTTCCTTCAGCCTTGCCGGTAATCAATTGTTCTTCTGGTCTTGCTTGGAGCTCAGCTTGCATTCCTGCTCTCATTCAGATAAGTGATTTGCTTTTTTTTTCCTCTGGCTGGATTTTCCTTGCCTGGTTTGCTGCTTGCAGTAGACTATAGCCTGGTCCCCTTTTGGGGTCTGGCGCTGCAATTGTGCTCTTTTTGTGTTTGAACTTTTGGTCTTCGTTTGTTGCTTTTTATTTGCTGAATTGCTGTGTGTTACACCAGAGATCTGATTTAGGTGGTAGAGATCATGTGATCCCAGGTTTTTTGTTAATCAGAAGTGTTGGTATTTTTGTCAGGGTTTTTTGGGTTGCAGTCAGAATTCTTTCCTATACTTTTCTATCTAGACAGATTGGGCCCAGCGTTTGCTCATTCTATTTTCTGTCTGTGTCCGTATTTTCTTCCTGTCTAACCGCCATTACATGTTTGGGGGCTTCCTATTTGTTTGGTGGTTCTGCTCCGGGGCAGATAGCTTTCATCTTTCTGCCTTTAGGTGTAGTTATCTCTCCGGCTGTGACGAGGCGTCTAGTATCAGAAGTACGCTCCACGGCTACTTCTAATGTGGCAGTTAGTTTAGGGTACTGCAATCCAATAGTTTCCAGCCTCTCTGGTGTATTACTACTTTGGCTATTTTTGCATTTTCTCCTCAGCTACCGAAACATAACAGGGCAAAATGTGGGCACTGTTTTCTAGGGCACTTGCACCCGGCATTACTATATTATAGAGGGGTGCTTTAGAATTTAGAGGTCACACAAAACCACACAATAGGTGCAGTAATAGGGACACATATGGCCGCAGCGGCTAAGTATTGGGTGTTGTGAATGGGTTTGAGATGAGTTCTGAGCAGAGGCTCCCTCTGGTGGTTACTAGCGGTGCTAGTCTGTCCAGTGAAGATTGTGAGGACTGGGAATCAGGTGTTACTGACTGGTCTTATATAAGGGAGTCACCTTCCCATCAGGGTTGCCGGTGATCAATTGTTCTGGTCTGAATCCTTTATTCCGGTTTCCCTTGTAGCCTGCTGTGTCGTTTCTGCATCTCCTGCTAACAGATAAGACATTTTCTTCTTTTGTGTTTGTGCTATATTTTTGCATTTTGTCCTGCACTTCTGTGGGGGCCTTCAGGGTCCCCTCCGGGGGCTTCTGCACTCTCAGTTTTGTTCAGCCACTGATGTTTGTACTTTTGCTTTTTCCAGTTTTTTCAGTGGCTGCTGTTTTGATTTTGTTACACCAGAGAACTAATTTAGGTGGTAGAGGTCGTGTGATCTCAGGTGTTTTTGAAATTAGTAGAGTTGGTGCTTTTCAGGGTTTTCTGGGATTGCAGTAAGTACCCTTCCTATCCTTTTCTATTTAGTTAGTTTGGGCCCCAGCGTTTGCTCATACTATTTTCTTTCTGTGTCAGTATTTCATCTTGTCTAACCGCCATTACATGTTTGGGGGCTTTCTATTATCTTTGGGGTTCTGCTCCGGGGCAGATAGCTTTCCTATATCTATCTTTAGGTGTAGTTAGTTTCTCAGGCTGTGACGAGGCGTCTAGGACCAACGTAGGAACACTCCATGGCTGCCTCTAGTTGTGGTGGTTAGTCAGGGTACTGCAATCTCATAGATTCCAACTGCTCTGGTGTATTGCCTTTTTTACCTGCACTCCTCAGCTACCGAAACATAACAGTATCACCGGCCTAAAAATTGAAAATTGTATGGTACTCACAGAAGGGAAAAAATATTGTCAGAGTTGTCAGAGATATTTTTCTGTTTGTTGCATTTTTTTTTTTCCCTCTGTATCTCTGGGTGCTGGGGAGGATCTTTTCTCTCAATGGAGTTTGCACAGTTGTCTGGCCATGTGGATCAGCTTGCCACTGAGGTTCGGAGTATTGCTATCTATCTTGCTGGGTTGCCTGTTGTGGAACCTAGGATTCCCATGCCAGATTTGTTTTTAGGGGATCGAGCTAAGTTTCAGAATTTCAAAAATAATTGTAAATTGTTTTTTGCCTTAAAATCTAAGTCCTCAGGGAACGCAGCGCAGCAGGTTCAAATTATCATCTCTCTCCTGCGCGGCGATCCTCAGGATTGGGCTTTTTCCCTGATACCTGGGGATCCTGTTTTGAGTGATGTTGATGCATTTTTTCAGGCCTTGGGGTTATTGTACGATGAGCCTAATGTCACTGATCAAGCGAGAAAGCCTTGTTGGCATTAAATCAGGGGCTTGATGACGCTGAGTTATACTGTCAGAGATTCCGCAGGTGGGCAGTCCTGACCAAATGGAATGACGAAGCTTTGGCAGCCCTTTTCCGGAAGGGTCTGTCAGATAATGTAAAGGATGTTATGGTGGGATTCCCTGTCCCCTCTGGTCTCAATGATTCTATGTCATTAGCGATTCAAATTGACAGACGTTTGCGTGAGCGGAGAAGTATGCGTGGAATGGTGTTGCCTTGTGAACCAGCTTCTGAACCCATGCAGTGTGATAGAGTGGTGTCTGGGGCACAGCGTCATGAGTTTCGAAAGCGCAATGGGTTATGTTTCTACTGTGGTGATACCTCTCATGCTATTTCAGTCTGCCCTAAGCGGGGAAGACGTTTTGCACGCTCAGTTGTCTTGGGTAGTGTTCAGACTAAGTTTTTATTAACTGTCACTCTGATATGCTCTCTGTCCTCATTTTCTGCTCAGGCTTTCGTTGATTCTGGAGCAGCTATTAACCTGATGGATTATGATTTTGCTAAACGTTGTGGATTTCCCTTGATACCCCTACAGAAGTCTATTCCCCTACTGGGGATCGATTCTACCCCTTTGGCTGAGAATAAACCCCAGTTTTCTACTCAGGTGATAATGAGGGTTGAACCTGATCACCAGGAGTGCTGCAAATTTTTGGTTCTGTATAATCTGCATGACATTATCGTGCTGGGTTTTCCTTGGTTACAGTCTCATAATCCTGTTTTGGATTGGAAATCTGTGTCTGTAACCAGTTGGGGCTGCCAATGCGTTAATACCAACACTCCTGTTTTTTCTGCCTCCCCCAGGCTCAGGATGTTCCTGACTTTTTGATTGATTTTTCTGATGTGTTTAGCGAAAGTAAATCTGCATCCTTGCCTCCCCATAGGAGCTATGACTGCGCTATTGAATTAGTGCCGGGTAGTAAATTCCCTAAAGGTCGCCTTTTTAACTTGTCTGTACCTGAACATGACGCTATGCGGTCTTATATCAAGGAATCATTGGAGAAGGGTCATATCAGACCATCCTCTTCACCCTTGGGTGCCGGTTTTTTCTTTGTGGCCAAAAAGGATGGTTCATTAAGGCCGTGTATTGATTATCGTCTCTTGAACAATATTACTGTGAAATATCAATACCCGTTACCCTTGATTTCTGACCTGTTTTCCAGGGTGAAAAACGCTACTTGGTTTACCAAGCTTGACCTCAGGGGGGCGTATAACCTTATTCGCATTAAGCACGGGGATGAATGGAAGACGGCATTCAATACCCCTGAAGGGCATTTTGAGTACCTGGTGATGCCCTTTGGGCTCACTAATGCTCCTCCGTCTTCCAGTCCTTCATGAATGACATTTTAGGGATTTTGTGGACAAATTTCTGATTGTTTATTTGGATGATATCTTGATTTTTTCTAATGACTGGGACTCTCATGTGAAACATGTTCGAACTGTATTCCAGATTTTGAGAGAGAATGCTCTGTATGTGAAGGGATCAAAGTGTCTTTTTGGCGTACAGAGGATCTCATTTCTGGGATTCATTTTGTCCCCATCTGTTATTGAAATGGACCCGGTCAATGTTCAGGCCATCTGTGATTGGGTCCAACCTACTTCATTAAAGGCTCTTCAGAGATTTTTGGGTTTTGCCAATTTTTATCGTAAATTTAGTGGTAATTTCTCGGTTATTGTTAAACCATTAACTGATTTGACCAGAAAGGGTTCTGATGTGGTGAATTGGCCTCCTGAGGCAGTCTCTGCATTTCAGGAACTTAAGCAGAGATTCACTTCTGCTCCTGTTCTACGGCAGCCTGATGTTTCTCTGCCATTTCAGGTGGAGGTTGATGCCTCTGAAATTGGGGCAGGTGCCGTTTTGTCCCAAAAAGATCCAGAGACCTCTAAAAGTAACCCTTGTGCCTTTTTCTCTCGAAAATTTTCTCCTACTGAACGTAATTATGACGTGGGTAATCGGGAGTTATTGGCCATGAAGTGGGCTTTTGAAGAGTGGAGACATTGGCTGGAGGGAGCCAAACATCAGGTGGTGGTCCTTACGGACCATAAGAATCTGGTCTATCTGGAATCTGCCAAGCGACTCAATCCTAGACAGGCCAGGTGGGCCTTGTTTTTCACACGTTTTAATTTTGTGGTTTCCTTTCTTCCTGGCACTAAGAATGTTAAGGCGGATGCCCTCTCGAGGAGATTTCCTTGCGGACTCTCCTGAGTTATCTGATCCTTCTGTTATTTTGAAAGAGGGTGTAGTTCTTTCCGCCATCTCGCCCAATTTGAGACTTGCTCTGGAGGGGTGTCAGGAGGATAGGCCCGAGTGCTGCCCTGTTGGAAAATTGTTTGTCCCGGACCAGTGGAAAAAGAGTGTGATGTCTGAGATTCATTGTTCCGCGTTGGCTGGGCATCCCGGAATTTTTGGTACCAGAGACTTGGTTAGTCGGTCCTTTTGGTGGCCTACCTTGTCTCGTGATGTCAGGGAATTTGTGCAGTCCTGCGGGACTTGCTCTCGCTCCAAGCCTTGCTCTCGCTCTAGTGGTTTGTTGATGCCATTGCCTGTGCCCAAGAGACCATTGACCCATATCTCTATGGATTTCATTTCCAACCTTCCTGTTTCTCAGAGAATGACCACCATCTGGGTAATTTGTGATAGGTTTTCCAAGATGATACATCTTGTGCCATTACCTAAGTTGCCTTCCTCCTCTGAATTGGTGCCGTTGTTCCTTCAGCACGTGGTTCGTTTACACGGCATTCCTGAGAACATTGTGTCTGACAGAGGAGTCCAGTTTGTTTCCAGATTTTGGAGGACTTTTTGTTCTAAACTGGGTGTTCAATTGTCTTTCTCCTCGGCATTTCATCCTCAGACCAATGGTCAAACTGAGAGAACAAACCAGACATTGGAGACTTATCTAAGATGCTTTGTGTCTGCTGATCAGGATGACTGGGTCTCTTTTTTGCCTTTGGCTGAGTTTGCTCTTAATAATAGGGCTAGCTCTGCTACTTTGATGTCTCCGTTTTTCTGTAATTCTGGGTTTCACCCTCGATTTTCTTCAGGACAGACAGAGGCTTCTGTCTGTCCAGGTGTTGACTCTGTTGTGGAGCGTATGCAACTGATTTGGGATCAGGTAGTGGAGAGGTTGTCCCTCTCTCAGGAGAGGGCCCAGCGGTTTGCTAACCGGCATAGGACTGATGGTCCTCGGTTTAAAGTGGGGGACTTGGTCTGGTTGTCCTCAAAGAATATTCCTATGAGAGTAGCATCTCCTAAATTTAAGCCTAGGTTCATTGGACCTTATAAGATCATGGAGATTATTAATCCTGTTTCTTTTCGTTTTCTTCTTCCAGGGACATTTAAGATCCATAACGTGTTCCACAAGTCCTTGTTGAAGAGGTTTGTTGAGCCAGTGGTTCCTGCTGCTGTGCCTCCTGACCCTGTTTTGGTTGAGGGCAATCTGGAGTATGTGGTTGAGAAAATATTAGATTCTCGTTTTTCTAGACGGAAACTCCAGTATTTGGTTAAATGGAGAGGTTATGGTCAGGAAGACAATTCTTGGGTGTTTGCTTCGGACATCCATGCTAGGAGACTTATCCGTGCGTATCATAGAACTCATCCTGACCGACCTGGTTGCTCAAATGAGGGTTCGGTGACCCCTCCTCAAGGGGGGGTACTGTTGTGAATGGGTTTGAGATGAGTTCTGAGCAGAGGCTCCCTCTGGTGGTTACTAGCGGTGCTAGTGTAATGTATGTAGTACAGTTCATATAGCGTCTTGTGCTTGGGTGCGATGAAAATACATGAGACACAGGTTTGATATAGAAAGTCTTGTATTACTTCATACAAGTTGGCAAAAATAGTCACACAGTTTGCAGACACAGAAGCAGGAGACACAGCAGGCCAGAGTAATCTAAGCTCAGCAATCACTCTCCACAACAGGTTCAGGATCTTCTTCTCTGTTACCGTAAGTCCATGCAAACGTGGGTCTTTCAAAGAGCAGGGTTCAGAGTCCACAAGTGCTTCAGAGTTCCTCAGTAGGAATAGCTGGAGTACAAGGTCCAAGGCTTCAGGAGTCAGGTCACAGGTTCACTGCAGGCTAGATTCTGAAGCACTGATTGCTCAGCTGTGGCTGCTTAAGAAGCAAAAGGAGAGAATCAGGGCGGGAACATGCAAGCTGGAAACTCCATTTTGACTGAGGGCAAGATAGCTGCAGCAAGACAGAAAGTAAAATGGCTGACGAACAAACTGAGTTTCAGGAACATGTACACAGAACCTTACATTACTCCCCCTTAGGGACAACCTCCGGATGACCTCAGACCAGGCTTGTGTGGGTACCTCTGATGAAACTGACGGAGCAAGCGAGGAGCATTAACGTTATTGACTGGTTCCCATGAGTTGTCCTCCACTGGGTAGCCCTGCCATTTAATCAGATATTGTAACTGATTTCTATACAACCTGGAATCTAAAATCCTTTCCACCACAAATTCTTCCTGACCATCGACTAGCACTGGGTCAGGGCAAGGAGAAGAACGTCCAGGAAACGTATTGGGTGTCGCAGCCTTTAGTAGGGATACATGAAAGACAGGGTGGATTCTCATAGTTCTGGGCAGTTGAAGACGACAAGCAACGGCACTTATAATTTTACTGATTTTATAGGGTCCAATGTACTTATGTCCCAACTTAGACGATGGAATCCTTAACTTAAGATTTCTGGTTGACAGCCAGACCAAGTCTCCTACCTTGAAAGCTGGTGCAGGTTTACGAAATTTATCTGCTGCTTTCTTGTACCTTTCCTGAGCCGATTCCAGATTCTCCTTTAGAAGATCCATATTCTTCTGTAAAGACGTAATTCTTTCAGCCACTGCTGGTAAAGGCGTTTCTATGGGAAATCGTGGTAGAATGTTAGGATGATAACCTAGATTAGAGTAAAAAGGAGACTGCTTAGTGGAGGCACTCTGAGAGTTGTTATACGAGAACTCAGCTAATGGAAGTAGATCCACCCAATCATCCTGTAGGTGGCAGATAAAGCAGCGGAGATACTGCTCCAGGGTTTGATTGGTTCGTTCGGTCTGTCCATTAGTCTGGGGATGAAAAGCAGAAGAAAGGTTTACTTTAATGTCCAATGCTGCACAGAAATTTTGCCAAAACCTAGAAGTGAATTGCACCCCTCGATCCGAAATAACCTCATCCGGTACTCCATGTAAGCGAAACACATCTTTAATCATCAGATCTGATGTCTGTTTTGCAGTGGGTAAGCCGACACAAGGGATAAAATGAGCTGCCTTTGTTAGACGGTCAACCACCACTAGAATGGTGTTCTTCCCTTGAGAGGTTGGTAACTCCACAATGAAGTCCATAGAAATGGATCCCCATGGGCGGGACGGGGTGGGAAGAGGCTGTAACAGACCAGTTGGTGAGGAGCGAGGTGTTTTGCATCTTGCACAGACTTCACATGAAGTGACATAGTTTAAAACATCCTTCCTGCAAGTGGGCCACCAAAAGAAACGAGAAAGAAATTCCTGTGTCTTTAGAATTCCTCTATGCCCAGCTATCTTGGAATCGTGAATGAGTTGCAATACTCTCAATCTGACTGTTTCAGGAATATACAGGCGTTGTCCCTGAATCCACACACCATTCTTAAAGACAAGACTTACGTCCCTTGGGGGTTGTGCCAAAAAGGAATCCGCATGGTATGCTCCCTTGATGTCCTTAAGTAGGTCTTGATTATGAATTACTCCTAGGAATCTAGAGTCAGGAAGAATAGTCTTAGGAGGAGTAATTGGACGTGTCTCTGCTGAGTAAATCCTAGAGAGTGCATCAGCCTTTCCATTGCGCGATCCTGGTCTATAAGAAATGATAAAATTAAATTAGTTTAAGAAAAGATTCCAGCGAGCCTGGCGAGGAGTCAGGCACTTAGCCGACCTGATAAACTCAAGGTTACGATGGTCTGTCAGGACGACTATTTGCTGTGCAGCTCCCTGAAGAAGGTGTCTCCATTCTTTGAAGGCGGCAATAATGGCCAACAACTCTCTATTGCCCACATCGTAGTTCCTCTCAGCCGAAGACAACTGCTGGGAAAAGAAGGCACAGGGATGCAAGACATTCTTCTCACCTGTTCTCTGAGAGAGTATAGCTCCAACGGCACAGTCTGAAGCATCCACCTCTATTATGAAGCCAAGCTCGGGGTTGGGATGTACTAGGATAGGTGCAGTGGTAAATTTATCTTTTAGACGGGAAAATGCTTCCTGGGCTTGGGGAGTCCAGGAGAACCTAGACTCTTTCCGGGTAAGTTGGGTGATAGGTGACACTACCTCAGAGAAATTTCTAATGAAACGTCTATAGAAGTTGGCAAACCCGATGAAGCGCTGTACCTCCTTCACATTTCTAGGACTTGGCCAATCCTTGATGGCTTGGGTTTTGCTTCCATCCATACTAATTCCTTGTGTAGACAGTACATACCCCAGAAATTGAATTTCGGTCCTATGGAATTCACACTTTTCAAGTTTGATGTAAAGATGATTTTGTCTTAGACGTTCCAAGACCATTCTCACATGTCCATGATGTTCCTCTGTGGAGTTAGAAAAAATTAGAATATCATCCAAATAAATTACCACGAATGTATCTAGGAGATCCCCGAAGATGTCATTCACCAAGTGTTGGAAAGTGGCTGGGGCGGTACTCAGACCAAAAGGCATAACTAGATATTCAAAGTGTCCATAGCGTGACCTGAATGCAGTCTTCCATTCATCCCCAGGTCTAATACGGACTAAGTTATAGGCCCCACGAAGATCTAGTTTAGAGAAAATTTTGGCATGTCGCACTCTCTCCAATAACTCAGGGATTAAAGGCAATGGATAACGGTTTCTAATAGTAACCTTATTGAGTTCCCTATAGTCTACGCATGGTCTCAGAGATCCATCTTTCTTCTTTACAAAGAAGATGGGTGCACCTGCAGGAGATGAAGAGGGGCGTATGAAGCCCTTGGCTAGATTTTCGTCTATGTAATCCTTTAAAGCCTTTAGCTCGGGCCCCGCCAGGGGGTAGATCTTACCAAAAGGTATCTCTGCTCCAGGCAATAATTCAATTGGACAATCATATGGACGGTGAGGAGGAAGCTGGTCAGCGTTCTTCTTGTCACATAAATCCACATAGTCCTGGTATACAGCTGGTAGTTCAGGGACTGACATGGTTCCTTTAGGAACAGAGCAAGCTAAAACTTTTGGACTTATCTGTTTCTCTGGAAAGTGTAATTCCTTGGTCTCCCAGTTAATGGTAGGATTCTGAGCCTGCAGCCATGGTAGCCCTAGAATAATGGGAAAGTGGGGAGAAGAGATAAGCATAAAGGACAGTTTCTCTTGATGATCTTTACCCATAAGAACCCTCAAAGGCTCTGTTTCCTGATCCACTGGTCCAGAGGTCAGCAGGGAGCCATCCACAGTTTCCATCTGTACTGGAGTAGCCTTCTTCACTGAACGTATCCCCTGTTTCAGAGCAAAGGAGACATCCATAAAATTTCCACTTGCCCCTGAGTCGATCATAGCAGAGCTAGACACCCAAGTTGAGTCAACCCAGAGTTTGATGGAAAGAAAGCAATGAGAATTGTTTTTCTTACAACTCAGCTGGGACACCGCTGAGGAAACTTGAAAAATGGCAGCGTTTACACAGTCAACGTCCTCAGAGGTAACGGAGTTTAAGTCGAGAAATCAAGATCGGTTGCTGCAGATCTCTCTGGAGCCTGAGGCTCGGACCTGACAGATCCCCTCTCGCAACACTCACAATGAATGAGTGCTGCAGTAGTCTTACGAGAACGGCTGGGGCAGTTTATAATGAAGTGCCCTGACTTACCACAATAGAAACATAGATTCTCCTTAAAACGATGTTCCTTGCGTGCATCACTAACCCGTCGTTGTAAAGAGTCTACCTGCATGGGTTCAGGTTCAGGTTCCCGTGTAATCCTACTCAAAGGTTCCTTAGCTGGAGAGGAAGGTAGGAAAAGGTTAGTGCGATTGCTTTCGAACCATCTCTCTTGCCTGCGTTCAGTCAGACGAGTATCAATACGGATGCAGTAGTTAATAAAGTCACCTAACGCAGTGGGAGGGTCGGCACGAGCAAGTTCATCCTTAATCAGTGGAGATAACCCCTTTCGAAAAATAGATTTTTTGGCGGAACTGTCCCAGGTGGTATCAAGGGCCCATCTCCTGAAATCCAAGGCATATTCAGCTACCGAGTGCTTACCTTGGCGCAAAGCTAACATGGCTGCTTCAGCTGTTGCACCTCGATTGGGGTCATCAAACACCTGCCCCATGGCTGAAATAAAAGCATCAAGGTGATTCAAACAATCATCCTCAGTCTCAATCAGAGGGTTTGCCCACATCAAAGCCTTGTTGGTAAGCAACATAATTATAGTAAGCACCTTAGATCGTTCAGTGGGAAATTGTGAAGCATGTGCAGAAAAAAAAAGATTGCATTGATTAATAAATCCCCTGAATTTCTCACGTTCACCGCCAAAACGAAAAGGGGGCAACTTGGGAATCCCAGAACTTGGGGCTACGGCAGGAGCCTGGACTCGCTCCTCTAGAACCTCAATCCTGGCTCGCAAATCCTGGGCAGTCTGTCCAAACACTTGCAAATTGTGATTAGTGAGGTCCTGTAGGCTTGAAAAACGGGTCTTTATATTCTGCAAATCTGCAAGGATATTATCAGTCACTCCGCAAAGTTCCTTTATGCTTTTGGCCTCCATTTTCCAGATCTTTTAAGACAGGAGTACTGGAAGAAGAGGAGAGGAGAAAAAAACAAAAAACAATAGTGTTTACCTGTGGTAACACTGCAGAGAGAAAAAAAAATTAAGGGAACTGCTCACCTGGAATGGTTGTGAGAAGTCACAACCACTATCATCACAGAAAGTTCACCCGGACATCTGATATCCACAGTTACAGCAGACACAGCCTTTCCAGACCCAGCAGACACTAACGTTTGGCTTCAGAATCTTGTAATGTATGTAGTACAGTTCATATAGCGTCTTGTGCTTGGGTGCGATGAAAATACATGAGACACAGGTTTGATATAGAAAGTCTTGTATTACTTCATACAAGTTGGCAAAAATAGTCACACAGTTTGCAGACACAGAAGCAGGAGACACAGCAGGCCAGAGTAATCTAAGCTCAGCAATCACTCTCCACAACAGGTTCAGGATCTTCTTCTCTGTTACCGTAAGTCCATGCAAATGTGGGTCTTTCAAAGAGCAGGGTTCAGAGTCCACAAGTGCTTCAGAGTTCCTCAGTAGGAATAGCTGGAGTACAAGGTCCAAGACTTCAGGAGTCAGGTCACAGGTTCACTGCAGGCTAGATTCTGAAGCACTGATTGCTCAGCTGTGGCTGCTTAAGAAGCAAAAGGAGAGAATCAGGGCGGGAACATGCAAGCTGGAAACTCCATTTTGACTGAGGGCAAGATAGCTGCAGCAAGACAGAAAGTAAAATGGCTGACGAACAAACTGAGTTTCAGGAACATGTACACAGAACCTTACAGCTAGTCTGTCCAGTGAAGATTGTGAGGACTGGGAATCAGGTGTTACTGACTGGTGTTATATAAGGGAGTCACCTTCCCATCAGGGTTGCCGGTGATCAATTGTTCTGGTCTGAATCTTTTATTCCAGTTTCCCTTGTAGCCTGCTGTGTCGTTTCTGCATCTCCTGCTAACAGATAAGACATTTTCTTCTTTTGTGTTTGTGCTATATTTTTGCATTTTGTCCTGCACTTCTGTGGGGGCCTTCAGGGTCCCCTCCGGGGGCTTCTGCCCTCTCAGTTTTGTTCAGCCACGATGTTTGTACTTTTGCTTTTTCCAGTTTTTTCAGTGGCTGCTGTTTTGATTTTGTTACACCAGAGAGCTAATTTAGGTGGTAGAGGTCGTGTGATCTCAGGTGTTTTTGAAATTAGTAGAGTTGGTGCTTTTCAGGGTTTTCTGGGATTGCAGTAAGTACCCTTCCTATCCTTTTCTATTTAGTTAGTTTGGGCCCCAGCGTTTGCTCATACTATTTTCTTTCTGTGTCAGTATTTCATCTTGTCTAACCGCCATTACATGTTTGGGGGCTTTCTATTGTCTTTGGGGTTCTGCTCCGGGGCAGATAGCTTTCCTATATCTATCTTTAGGTGTAGTTAGTTTCTCAGGCTGTGACGAGGCGTCTAGGACCAACGTAGGAACGCTCCACGGCTGCCTCTAGTTGTGGTGGTTAGTCAGGGTACTGCAATCTCATAGATTCCAACTGCTCTGGTGTATTGCCTTTTTTACCTGCACTCCTCAGCTACCGAAACATAACAATTGGGGTTTCAGGAGCAATAATAGGGACACATGGCAGCAGCGGCTCAGTATTGGGGCATCAGGTGCAGTAATAGGGACACATATGACAGCAGCGGCTCAGTATTGGGGTATCAGGTGCAGTAATAGGGACACATACGGCAGCAGCGGCTCAGTATTGGGGTATCAGGTGCAGTAATAGGGACACATATGGCCGCAGCGGCTCAGTATTGGGGTTTCAGGAGCAATAATAGGGACACATGGCAGCAGCAGCTCAGTATTGGGGCATCAGGTGCAGTAATAGGGACACATATGACAGCAGCGGCTCAGTATTGGGGTATCAGGTGCAGTAATAGGGACACATACGGCAACAGCGGCTCAGTATTGAGGTATCAGGTGCTGTAATAGGGACACATACGGCAGCAGCGGCTCAGCATTGGGGTATCAGGAGCAGTAATATGAACACATATGGGACACATATGGCAGCAGCGGCTCAGTATTGGGGTACCAGCAGGATGAGGAGTTTGTGCAGGTTGAGAATAGTCCAATCGGTGACAGTGAAACGTGTCTTTGTTGTTTTCTCTGTAGTCGAGTCCTGGCTGGAGGAGTTGTTATGTCGGTCTGGGCCACATGGAAAAGACATGAAAAGTGAATTGTTCCATCAGAAAGAACATCAGCGGTAAGTCATTATCTGTAACTCTGCTGTAATCTATGATATGTTCTGTAGGACTGGTATTATTTACCACTGACCATATGGCGGTGATATAAATATTGGTCTTTTTATATATAGATTATTTTTGGCAACAGCGCGGTCATTTGCTGAGGTTCTCTGGTTAGGGGCCCTGTTATGTTTCGGTAGCTGAGGAGGACAGGAACAACAGCAGGGCAGCCGAACACCTGAGATGTTGGTAACTGATGGGTTGCAGATTCCTAAACTAACGACACAACTAGAGGTAGCCGTGGGGCGTTCCTACGTCGTCCTAGACGCCTCGTCACAGCCTGAGAGATAACTACACCTAAAGGCAGAAAGATGAAAGCTATCTGCCCCGGAGCAGATCCCCAAAGAAAATAGGAAGCCCCCAAACATATAATGGCGGTTAGACAAGATGAAAATACAAACATAGGCAGAAAATAGACTGAGCAAACGCTGGGGCCACAAGCTGACTAAATAGGATAGGACAGGAGAGATTACTTTCTGCAACCCAGAAAACTCTACAAAAATCCAACAATTCTGATTACAAAAATACTGAGATCACACGATCTCGCCACCCATTAAATCAGATCTCAGTGTGAACAAAAACCAAGCCGCAGCCGCTGAAAAACAGGAAAAAACAAATGAGCAAACAACAGTGGCTGCAGAAAAACTGTGAGGAGCTCAGGCCCCAGGAGGGGACCTGGCTGACCACCACAAAAGTGCAGAAAACAATGCAGAAAGCAAGCACAAAAAAAAAGCAAAAAATATCTTATCTGAAAGCAGGAGATGCAGGCAAGACTCCAGCAAACTTCCAAATGAACCAGGTACCACAAATGAGACAAGAACAATTGATCACCGGCAACCATCATGGGAGGGAACCTCCCTTATATCAGACCAGTCCGTGATTCCAGATTGCCACTCCTCGCTGAAAGGTTCAGTACTGTCTGTAAACACCAGAGGGAGCCTCTGCTCAGAAACCATCTCTAGCACATTCATAACAGTACCCCCCCTTGAGGAGGGGTCACCGAACTCTCACTTGTGCAACCAGGCCGATCAGGATGAGCTCGGTGATAGGCACGGATCAGTCTCCTAGCATGGATGTCCGAAGCAAACACCCAAGAATTGTCCTCCTGACCATAACCTCTCCACTTAACCAAACACTGGAGTTTCTGTCTAGAAAAACGAGAATCCAATATTTTCTCAACCACATACTCCAGATTGCCCTCAACCAAAACAGGGTCAGGAGGCGCAGCCATAGGAACCACTGGCTCGACAAACCTCTTCAAAAGGACTTGTGGAACACGTTATGGATCTTAAATGTCCCTGGAAGAAGCAAACGGAAGGAAACAGGATTAAGAATCTCCATGATCTTATAAGGTCCAATGAACCTGGGCTTAAACTTTGGAGATGCAACCCTCATAGGGATATTTCTTGAGGACAACCAAACCAAGTCCCCCACTTTAAACCGAGGACCATCAGTCCTATGCCGGTTGGCAAACCGTTGGGCCTTCTCCTGAGAGAGAGAGACAACCTCTCCACTACCTGGTCCCAAATCTGCTGCATTCGCTCCACAACAGAGTCAACACCCGGACAGACAGAAGCCTCTGCCTGTCCTGAAGAAAATCGAGGGTGAAACCCAAAATTGCAGAAAAATGGAGACATCAAGGTGGCAGAGCTAGCCCTATTATTAAGAGCAAACTCAGCCAAAGGCAAAAAAGAGACCCAGTCATCTTGATCAGCAGACACAAAACATCTCAAATAAGTCTCCAAAGTCTGGTTTGTTCTCTCGGTTTGTCATTTGTCTGAGGATGAAAAGCAGAGGAGAAAGATAATTGAACACCAGTTTAAACAAAATGTCCTCCAAAATCTGGAAACAAACTGGACTCCTCTGTCAGACATAATGTTCTCCGGAATGCCATGTAACGAACCACGTGCTGAAGGAACAAAGGCACCAATTCGGAGGAGGAAGGTAACTTAGGTAATGCACAAGATGTATCATCTTGGAAAACCTATCACAGATACCCAGATAACGGTCATTCTCTGAGAAACAGGGAGGTCGAAATAAAATCCATAGAGATATGGGTCCATGGCCTCTTGGGCACAGGTAATGGCATTAAAAAACCACTAAGCGGGCAAGCGGGGGAGAGAAGTCCCCCAGGACTCAAAAATTCCCGTACTTTCGGAAAAAGTAGGCCCCAAAAAGGACCGACTCCCAAGTCTCTGACCAAAAATCCCGGGATGACCACCCAAATGCGGAACAATAAATTCAACATACACTTTTCTTCCCCGGGCTGGGACAAAAAAATTTTCCAATAGGGCAGCGCTCAGTTTATCCCCTGAGACCCTTCCAAACCCATCCCAAATTGGGGCGAATGGCGGAAAGCCTAAACCCCTCTTTCAAAAAACAGTGGGACAGAAAACTCAGGAAGTCCGAAAAGAAACTCCTTGAAGGGATCCGCCTTAACATTTTTAGGCAGGAAAGAAAAAAAAACCACAAAATTAAAACGTTTTTAAAAAAAAGGCCCACCGGGCCCTTTTGGATTTAAACGCTTGGGTGATTCGGATAAACCAATTCTTATGGCCCGGGGGACCACCAAATTATTTTGGGTTCTTCCAGCCAAAGTCCCACCTTCAAAGGCCACTTCATGGGAATAACGCCCGATTTCCCACGCATAATTACTTTAGTGGAGAAAATTTTCAAGAGAAAAAAACAAAGGGGACCTTTGAGGTCTTGGTCTATTTGGACAAAACGGCACCTGCCCCAATTTCAGAGCATCAACCTCCCCTGAGCGTTAAGAAACATCAGGCTGCCCTAGAAAGGAGCAGAAAATTTTCCGCTTAATTAATGAAATGCGAGACGCCTAGGGGGCCCAAATTTCCCACACAGAAAAAAATTTTTGGTCAAATCATCCCCTGTTTTTAACAATCCGGAGAAATTACCCAAAAAAATTTACGATTTAAAAATTTTCAAAAACAAAAAATCTCTGAAGAGCCTTTAAAGAAGTAGTTGGTCCTAATCAAGTGGCTTGAACCTTGACCAGGGTTCTTTAATAAAAGCGGGGACAAAAGATTCCCAAAATGAACCTTCTGTACGCCAAAAAGCACCCTTGATCCCTTCACATACAGTTCTTCTCTCTCAAAATCTGGAAAAACATCCGAAATGTTTCACTGAGAGTCCCGTCATTGGAAAAAAAATCGATATCATCCAAAAAACAATCAAAATTTTTCCACAAATCCGGAAAATTCATTCATGAAGGATTTGGGAACGGGGGCG